>SKCR01005348.1:0-25825 GCA_019454045.1 Zanthoxylum bungeanum | reverse complement strand
CATCTGTTAAGGAGGTTTCAATGTCGTTTTGGATGTCCGATTAAAGACAATCCCGTGAGCGTTGCTTTTGAAGGGTCTCTTCCAACGGTAAAGGGGCAAAAAATATTTTGTCCCATTCAGTGCTTGTGCCACCTTTTTAATTATTGTTGTTCTAGTGGTTCCTGAAAAGAAAGAAAGAAAATCAGGAGGTCTCGTATGGTGTTTGACTTGGAATGGAAGTTCCATTCTGTCAAGCTTCTGGGTGATGTCTTTGATTTGTACTCCCCAAAACAGTGATGTTTCGCCTGAATTCACTGGATCTTCAATTTGGTCTGACAATTGCTCCTCCATTTGCTCTGCTTCTTGTTCCACCTTTTCTTCACAGATGTATTTTAGGATTTCCTCGTTCAGTTCTTCATCTGTCATCTGTGAAAAACATGCTCCATAAGTGTCAACCTGAGGATGAAAAGAAATGTCAGATTTTAGGTCTTCATCCTCTGACCTGGGTGAAATGATTGGCTCAGGTATATCTTCTTCAAACATTTGTGCAATGGATGCTCCAAGATCTTCATTTTGAGGATACAGAATTCCATCCTTAAGTGTTGATGCAGTTGGTACAAACAGCTCAATTTCATCATCGTCAGAGTCAGAATAATAAAAATTAAATCGAGACTTTGCCGGTTCGGGCTCCCGAACTGATACCTCTGGTTGTTGATACTGCTCAGCCTCTTCCTCTATTGAAGTGTCATTCTGAAATGATTGGTACTCGAAGGCTTCATCAGTGTCATCTGAAAATGGTCCATGAGGTATGTAGCTCTGGTTTTCTGTTAATTGTCTCGTCTGATCTGTCAATCTCTGAATGAATTCTAATTGTCTCTGAATACTTTCGAATTGATTCTGGTATGTTTCAAGCATCGTATACAACTCTTCGTCTCGTTTCTTAAACCAATCTTTGATAGTGTCAATCATCTGATCTTCTTCTGATGGTTCTGATTGTTGATGAAGATCGTAGGTAGATGGTGGATAAGATGGAAAATATAATGGTTCTTCATACCTTGAATGATTCTGATAATTCTGCCACTCTGAAAAGTATATGCATTGATCGATCGAGTGGTTACCATCACAAATTACACATCTCCCCATTTCGTTCTGATGAGCAAATGTAGTATTGCTTGATTCTGACATCCAGTGATAGTTGTTGGGCTGGACAACAGGCCTCAGAAAATCGGAATGTTGCTCCCAGATTTGGGGTGTATCTTCTAGTAAAGCTCGTGATCTTTCAATCTCCCAATAATTTTCCATTTTTCAATCATCTCAAAACAAAAGAAAGAAATAAAAATTAAAGATAAAAATAAAGAAAATTAGATACAAGTAAATTAGATAGCTTCAAAATTATAACTCAAGAAAAATAAGTCCCCGGCAACGGCGCCAAAAACTTGACCGGCGTAAACACACACGTATAACGCAAGCGCACGTATCGTTCAAGTAGTATAAAAATATCGATCCCACGAGGACTTAATTCCTACTGTTGTTATTAATTATTGATACTATTTAGTTACAAGTATCTAATTATAGGGAGAAGTGAATTGATTGCTTTTAGTTGGTTGAATGTGGTTTTGCAAAATAAAATAAAAACAGACTCAAAAGAAAATATTATGGAAAATAAAAGAAAAGACTCAAGGATCTAGGGTCGTGACTCCACACAATATTATTAAAAAGATGAATTGACTCTCTTATTATGTGTAATAAATCAATTTGCTAACCTGGAACACGATGATATGCAAAATCCTCTTCCGATGGTCAGACGCAAATACCCAGTATAACCCAATTGAACCATATTCCTATGTCAACTAAATTACCTGGATTCATTAAGACCAAGTTCCAATTATGGCTACCCCGCCCTACAGGTATATGTCTATCATGTAAGGAAATCTATTAAAGGGTTATCTATCCTCAAGGAAGATCGTGGGCTATTGAATCTAAGGCTGAAACCTAAAATCCCTATGTCTAGTTCATTTTAAGTTTACCACATCAATCTTATTGGTGATCAGACAACAAGCATTAAGCTTAAGACTCAATAAACAAACTAAAGAATTACCCATAAAAAGAAAATCAATTATTAAGTGTGAATATTGTGTTTCATCACTTCAATAGAATAAAATAAAATATTGGGGGTTAGAGGATCCACATTTAATATTTCTTATCTAGGAATCTCAATTATTATAATATATAAATTATTTTATGTTCTGCTTTCTCAGGAATTAATAATGTTAAACAATTAAAACCAGCCATATAGGCGGTAATCCATTTAGTCCAACTACACCAGCCATATAGGCGGTAATTATCTATCACATAAAGACCAGCCATATAGGCGGTAAAGTAATTTATATTTAACCCGACCATATAGGCGGTAATAAAGTCTGACATTAATTAATCCGGTTAAATTATAATTAAGTGAGATTTACCTAGATAATTATATTAAAGGTTTCACATTTTACCCCAGAGGAAATTTAACTACAAAACATAAAGTAAATAAATAAAAAGCTGTAATAAAAACTAAAAATAAAAATACATAATTTTATTATTACAAAACTAGATGCTTCCTATGAAATCAGGGAAAAAATCCCAAGGAAAGCACACCAAATGAAGTGTGAAGACCTGAATTTATAGGCATTTTCTGGAACCGACGGGCCCGACGCCAAGACCCGTCTTTGGTCAACACGGGTTGACCACACGGATTCTGTCGGCACAATCAGGAGGTGACACATGTCACGTGGTGAAGGTGGTGCAATGAGAAGTCGACACGTGGCACACGGTGATTAGCCGAGCTTTCGGTCCAATGAACATCTGACACATGGCACACGCTTAGGGTTGGTCTAGTGAGAGATTAACACGTGGCAGCATGTGATTCGCCGGTGATTCGGTCCAATGAGAACTGGACACATGGCACGCGCTTGCTTTGGTCCAATGAGATTTCGACACGTGGCAGACGACGTATTTTAGCAGATCTTCTGTGATGATGACACGTGGCAACCGGCGCACGTTAGCAAGATACGGCGCACATTAGCAAGTCCAATTTCTCAGATTCTGACACGTGTCCCTCGACGCATGTTAGCATGGCTGGCGCACGTTAGGCGTCGCGACGCTGAAAATTACAAAAATGCCCCTTTTGTCATTTTTTCTCTATTTTGGCCTCAAATTGCTTCCAATGCTTTCCAAACTTTATTTATCTGCAAAATAACAATAAAACACATCAAAACGTTCACAAAACCCGGGAAACTATACAAAATATTAAGTTAGATGAGTGATATAAATACCACTCATCACTTGTAGTTACTTGACTCTAATTTTTCCCGGTTAGCTGGGATTTATGCAATCTATGAACATTTTGAACATTTGTTTCTATAAAGACGTTTGCATTACTGCTTTGTACATATAGGAAATAATGAACTGCATTGCAAGGACACCCCTGTCGCTAACTATTCCTCACGGATTTTACAATTAACCATTTTTCTTGCTCACTCATGCTCTATATTTTGCTTGGGCTGTCCTTTGTGGATTTTCAACCCAACGAGCTTTTTCTTTTTTTCTTTTTTTATACAAAATATTGCTTCAGCCTGTCCACGTTGATGGGCTCGGTGAACTCGTTCCCTTACAAATCTAACAATCTCACTGCCTCATTCCCCATCACTTTTTTGACTATGTAGGGTCATTTCCAATTGGGCCTGAACTTTACCCTTGGGTCCATCATCGATGGCTTCAACTGCTTGAGCACCAGATCACCTTCTCTGATCCTGGTGGGGCGCACCTTCTTGTTGAACGCCCGGGCCAACCTTTTCTGGTATAATTGCATGTGGTACAAGGCCTTTATCATTTTGTCAATCAGTAGTGCTAGCTGTTCGAACCTCTGCGAGGCCCATTCCTACTCAGGCAATTCCGCCTCTACGAGTACCCGCATTGACTGTATCTCTATTTCCACTGGTAGCACCGCCTCAATCCCGTAAACCAAAGAATAGGGTGTGGCCCTTGTTGTCGTTCTCACCTAAGTTCTATACCCCTACATGGCATATGGCAGTTTGTCGGCCCAATCTTTATAGCTTTCTCTCATCTTAGCTAGTATTTTCTTTATGGTTTTGTTAGCCGCCTCTACTGCCACATTAGCATGTGGCCTGTAAGGTGATGACTTATGCTGCCCTATCCCGTACTTCTGCAACATCATTTTTGTTTCTCCCTGAAATTGGACCCCATTGTCCGTCACTACGTGATATGGCATTCTGTATCGACATACTATGTTACGGGTTATAAACTTGGCCATCTATTTTTCCGTAACATTACGAAGTGACTCGGCTTCCACTCATTTCTAAAAGTAGTCTACTGCTACTACTATGAAACGGTGTGATGCATGTGGCCTGATTTCTCCAATCATGTCAATACCTCATGCTGAGAAAGGCCATGGTTCTGACAGTCCGTGCAATTCCGTATGTGGTAGATGGTTCAAGTTTCCGCGTGCCTGGTAATCGTGGCAGTTCTTTACCAGTTTTACGAAGTCAGTTTCCATGGTTGACTAGTAAAATCCATGTCTCACTATCTTACGGGACAAATTCAATCCATTCATGTGCGGTACACGTACTTCAGCATGTACCTCTTCCATCACCTTTTGAGCCTCTTCTTTTCTTAAACACTTCAGCTGGATGCCATTGGCTTGTCTATTGTACAGTTCTCCTCTTAAAGTCACATACTGAGAAGCCAATTTCTGAATGGCTATTCTGTCTTTCTTGCCGGCTCTTTCCGGGAATTCTCCACATTCTAGATACTGCAGAATGTCGTAGTACCAAGGTTTTCCATTGTCGACTTCCACTTCCAAGATTCTCTCTATCTCATAACTGGGCATGCTAGCTGTTGTCAGCACAATGGGTCTCATTATCAATTTTTTTGGGTTTTCCCAAGTTGCGGCTAGGGTGGCTAAAGCATCTGCCATTTGGTTCTCTTCTCGTGGCAAGTGTTGGAATTTACAGTTGGGGATAACATGTGCCAACTTCCTGAGATTGAGTAGGTAGGGTCTCAATCGGTCTTCCTTTAATTCCCATTCTCCTTGCATTTGTCGAACTACCAACATCAAGTCTCCATAAACTTCTACGTCCCTAGCTCCTAGGGCTATTAGTGCTTTCAGTCCAAAGATACATGCTTCATACTCGGCCATGTTGTTGGTTACTCTGAACGTCAACCTTTTGGCCATAGGTAGGGTTTCTCTTTTGGGGGTTACTATCACGATTCCTATTCCGGCTCCTTTGTAATTCACCGCCCCATCGAAATACATTTTCCACCCCTGGACCGTTATGGTTTGAATCTCCTCATCTGGTAATTTGAACTTATACTTATCTCCTTCTATAGGTTGTAATGCCAAAAATTTTGCTACGGCTCGCCCCTTGATTACCTTAGAGGTGAGGTATACTATATCGAACTCCGTTAGCAGTACAAACCATATGCCCAACTTTCCTACCAGTGAAGGTACCGAATGCAAATACTTTAGGGGATTTTCCTTTGCTACCACATGTATCTTATAGGATTGGAAGTAATGACGCAACTTTCGGGAATCCCATATCACCGCCAAATAGATCTTTTCCACTTCTTGCTAGCGGGCTTCATACGGAAGCATCTTCTTACTGAGGTAGTAGACTGCATGTTCCACCCCTGTCTCATTTGCCTGTACCATCATCGCCCCCAGCGCTTCAGGTTTTATGGCCAAGTACAACACCAAAGGTTTGCCCGGCTTTAGGGGTTTCAAGACGGGCGGTTTAACCAAGTATTCTTTGATTTTGTCAAAAGCTTCCTAACATTGCCCATTCCACTCCACAGGCTGGTCCTTCCTCAATAGCTTGAAGATGGGCTCACGTACTAATGTTAGCTTGGAAATGAATCGACTGATGTACTGGATTTTCCCGAGAAAAACTCTAACTTCCTTTTCTATCTTTGGTGCGGGCATCTCGGTAATTGCTTTGATCTTTTCAGGGTCCACTTCTATTCCTCCAATTCCTACTGTATGCCCTAACAACTTTCCGGATGTTACCCCAAACACACACTTCTTGGGGTTGAGTCGGAGGTTGTACTTATCGACTCTTTGAAGGAATTTCTCTAGTGCTTCTATATGTCCGGCCCTTGTTTCGGACTTAACCATCATGTCATCCACGTATACCTCAATCTCCTTATGCATCAAGTCATGGAATAACGTAGTGGCCATTCGCTGATAAGTGGCTCCTCCATTCTTAAGTCCATACAACATCACCTTATAACAATAGGTACCTCACTCAGTGACGAAGACAGTTTTATGCTTGTCTTCTTCGGCCATGAGGACCTGATTATATCTTGAGAACCCATCCGCGAATGAGTACATTGCAGATAAAGCCACACTGTCAACCAACACGTCTATATGGGGTAGAGGAAAACCATCTTTTGGGAAAGCTTTGTTGAGGTCTCTATAATCCACGCACATTCTGACCTTTCCATCTTTCTTCGGTACTGGCACAATGTTCGCTAACCACTCGGGGTACTTTACTACCTCTAAGAACCCCACATCTATCTGCTTCTTGACTTCTTCCCTAACCCTTTCGGTCCATTCTGGCCTCATTCTTCGAAGCTTCTATTTTACTGGTCTCATGTTCGGATAAGTTGGTATCGTGTGTAGGGCGATACTCATGTCCACTCCTGGCATGTCTTCGTAGGACCAGGCGAATACTTTTGCATATTTTATTAATATTCTTTCTAATTTTTTTCCGCTCATCAGAGGTAACCTCGCTTGCAATTAGAATTTCCTTGGGGTTTTCACATGTACCAAGATTAAATGCATTTTTCTTTGTTGAGTTAAGGTCAAATATGCTCATGTCATGCGTGTTATGATGCAGACTAACCGGAAAAAACTCGAACAAGTAAGCAAAATCAATGTCTTTATTATTAATAAATGTAGGATTAAAATCAAATAAATCAGGAAAATAAATATCTTCATCATCTACATCCTTGTCTTCTTCTGTCTTCTTGCCTTCCTCGAGCATCAGATTCTCCAACTGCAGCAGTTCTTCTTCCCATTTATCTTCCTCTTTTGCAACTCCTTCTGCCTATGGTTCCTTGCCCATCACATCCTTGAAGATCTCGAATCCTGGTACTATGATTCTATTGACTTCTACCGGTTCAGGCTCTCCTTGATATCCCATGGCTTTCACAAAGTATTCCATCAACTTCATCCCTTTATTCTTGGTCTTCGACTCATTCCCATCGAATTTATACCCCAATCTTCTCTTATTGGTCTGTCCCTTGAAATATGGTAGTGCTCCTCTAGCACTCAAACCTGTGCCCGGCTCATATTTCATTTTTTCCATGATTCTAGCCACTTTAGGGTCCACCCATTCTTCAAAATTTGCAGCCACTTGGAACCTTGTGAGAGGCTGTATGTCTAAAGCAGCCACATCATTGTCTACTTCAGCTCTGATGGTGACAATTTCCCATCGGGAACTTAATAACCTGGTGTAAAGTGAATGGCACGCCCCCAAGTTTGTGAAACCATTGCCTCCCTAATAACAGAGAAAATGTAGCTGGGATGTCAAACACTGTGAACTCCACATCGTCTTCTATCGGGCCCACTTTAATTATTGTGACAAAAGTACCTTCGACTCCTCATTTGCTATCATCATATGCTTTGATAGTCATGGTGGAGGGGCTTAAATATGTTGTCTTCATACCCAACCTTGACAGAATCTTCAAAGGGCACACATTGATAAATGAGCCATCATCCACCATCACACAATACGTCTTATTGCATTTCACTTCTGCTTTTATGAATAGCGGTTTGTTGTGATTCATCCCTTCCATTAGGAGCTCTTCTTAAGAGAAAGTTATCATATGCCTACTCTCTTTTTGTACCGACCCTACGAACATTGTTGGGTTTGTATCTTCAGGTACCATTATCTTGCTCAGAGCTTCTACCATGGCACGCATGTGCTCTTGAGAGGTGCATAATAATTCCCATATGCTCACTTATGCTCGTGTTTTCTTTAGTTAACGTAACACACTATCCCCTCAGTGTTATCTGCATTCTTTGCCACCTCTCGACCTTCTGTCAGCACTTCTTTGCCTTTCTCTGTTACATCACTATAGAAACGTCCACTACGAATCATCCCATTTACTTCCTCTTCGTCACTGCTTTAGAAGTTTTCCCAGAAATCTCTCCCATGTTCAGTTTCATCTTCACTACTGTTATCCTATATCCCCATGCAAAAATCTTGGTGGTCGAGAGTTTGGAGGATAAAGCTTTCGGGTAGGCCGGAATTGATCATGTAGGTGTGTGGTGGAACAGAGTGATAGTTGGGTAGAAGGTTTCTGTGTGTGTTGGGTTGTTCTTTTTCTGGGTCGGGTATATTATGAGTGTCAATGAGGTCTTGGAACTCATGCCTAAGGCAGGAGCAGTTGTCGGTTTCATGGCCTTTTTGCTGATGGTAGTGACAGTATAGGTTTAGGTTGAGATGGGGTGGTGCAGGGCTTGGAAGTGGTTTAGGTTCTAAAGGTTTTAGGAGTCCTTGCCTTTTCTACTTCTCAAACACCATTGACAAAAATCTACCAAGATTGGAGAATCATCTATTTCTGATGGCAGCAACCTCAGCAGTAGCGGGCTTGGTCTCTGTAGGCCCCCCAATGGTCCTTCTATTCTGGCCATAAAACTTTCCGTTCTCGGCTTCCTCATCCTCGATATCTATGACAGTTCTCTTAATTATCGAAAGTCAGTAATCATGAAGGTCATCCTTCTTAGCTTGTTATAGATGGAGGGCTTGGTGCCCTTAATGATCATTTTAATCTGGTCTTTCTCCGAGGGTCAGGTCTGCATCTTCAAGAGATAGCTCCTCCAGCGATACACATAATCTTGAAGCTCTCTTCTAACTTCTGCTTAGTGTTTTCTAGGTCACGGAGTGACAAGTCTATCTCCAAATCTGTGACATACTGGTTCAGAAAGGCCTCCGCTAATGCCCTTCAGTCATCCCTGACTTTTCTCTCCAGGCCATGATACCATACCACGGGTGCCCCTTCTAGTGACATCCCGAACATCTTCTGCACCTGGTGCTTTGACAAACCCACTGAACTTATCACTGAAACATATTGTCGGAGATGGACCCTAGGATCTCTGTTTCCGTTGAACTTGGCCATGTCAGAAATCTTAAACTGGGGAGGCAGTTGTTCTTCGAAACTCATTACATCATAATCTAACATATCTTCATGTTTTCCCTTCAGCTTGCGGGTAAATGACTCTACTTGTTCTCTGAGTTTTTATAACTCTGTCTGAGACCTGGCTATCCTTCCCGCGGCATACTCAGCCATGTCATCATCAAAAATGGGGATTTCTTCGCTCACTCTATTCGGGGGCACCTCACGCTTAACATTCTCATTGTTTTCTGTTTCCACTGTGCGAGATACTATTCAGGGGCACCTCACGCTATTCGGTAGGTTCTATAGGACATATAACTATGGTTCATATGTGGGCTTATAAGGGTATGGATAAAGGCTCCCGCCGGTGAAGGGTTGCTCACAATTAGGTCTCCATACTCAAAGGTTCGAGCGACCAAGGGAGCACACCTTTTTTATACCCTAGGATACGTGCCAACGAGTGATGATGCCACATAATGATCCACCGCCTTGAGTGAAAGCGACTTCGCGATACATGACACCATCGGGGTAATAAGGGTATGCAAAATATATGAGACTTAGGTAACCAAAGCCAAAGCCACGGACACTACAAGGCATTATTTCGGGGCCGATTCTCTATCCCCAGTGGAGTCGCTGTCTGTAGGAGCAAAGCGGGGTTTACCGTTATGCCTATGATGTTTGGCGACCACTACACTATTGGGCTCGCAGCCCGTAGAGAGTACAGAGTAGCCCACGGGGGACTAAACCGGAGAATAAATGAGTCGCCACCCAGTGTGAACTGGGAAACGATTTAAAGCCGTACTCACCCCTCGCAAGGGAAGACCTCAAACTGTTGGGTTCGAAATGGTCCCTTACTTATGCCAGTATAATGAACGGGTTCACACAATGGTATAACCAAGTCTTATGCAGCACATGCAAGATAATTCAAATAAACACACAAATTTGCACACCCATAAACATGAATATCAATAAAAGCAAATACATTGTTCCAAAAGCATATTAAATAAAGAAATGTGATTATAACGATAATCAAAAGCAGAAAAAAAAGCGTTAATAATAAATGCAAATAATTAATCCCAAACGCATAATGCAAAATAAATAACTAAAGAGGTAAAAACGCATAAAATATAAAGAAAGAGGTTGTCCAATGTGTGTGTGTTCATGTAGCATTCGTAAACGCGTTCGAACGAAGTGTTCCAGAGAGTTCACGTTCGTTTAGCATTCGAGAAGGCGTTCGAACGGAATGAGGTAAAAGGCTTGCGTTCGAGTTGCGTTTGAAAACGCGTTTGAACATTCTTACAAAAATAGCTTCAATAATGACATGAACACGCATATATGAATTTTCCCGAGTGGTACGTGAAGTTGTATCCCAAGTACAACCGCACTACCGTCCATTCAGATTTAGCTACGAAATTTATGTCTGGGTTTCCATCTGATATACTGCAAGGGATAACACACACAATCATTAATGCAAATATAAGCGGACATGAAAGTAGGTGCGAAATAATAAAGTAACGATAAATAGACAAAAATAAAGATAAATAACAAAAATAAAGGCGAAATAATAAAATAATCATGAAAGTAAATAAATAAATAAAAAAAGGATAAATAACGAAAATAAATGCGAAATAATAAAATAACGATGAAAGTAAATAGATAAACAAAATAAATGCGAACTAAAATAACGATGAAAGGATCAATAACAGAATGCTAAAGAAAGAAAGAGTTGTGACCATAAATTTGGTCGTCTTTAATGTAGGACTTTACATACCCGGCTGGACGTATTTCACGTCCAACCAGGCATGCCGTGTCCGGAACTATAAAAATAAATAGGGTGTCCTCAGGTCTTACCTTTTAAGTTGCTTCTTGGAAGTGCGTTAGGCCGTCGCTGGAAGGATTAAAGCTTGTTGTTTTTCTGGTTTGCTGGTTCGCTGTTTTGCTGTTTCTGCTATTTTTTGGGCTGCTATTTACTATTTTTTGGGCTGCTATTTTGGTTGTTTTTAGGGCTGTTGTTTACTATTTTTTGGGGCTAATTTGGTTGTCGGTGAGCTGTGGTTTTGGTGTTTGTTTTGGTCGGTTAAGGGCTGCTGTTTGAGGCTAATTTGGTTGTCGGTGAGCTGTGGTTTTAATGTTTGTTTTGGTCGGTTAAGGGCTGATGTTTGAAGCTAATTTTGTTATTGTTTTCTTGGTGAATGGCTATTTTTCTTGTTGGTTTGTGGTTGTTTGGTGCTAAGGGGGCTGCTTTATTGTTTGTTGTTTTGTTCGGTGCTAAGGGTTGGTTTGTGGTTTTTGTTTTGTTACTGCATGCGCTATTTGTGGTTTGGCTGATTGGTGCTTCACGCTGATTTTTTTGTTTATTTTTATTTGTTGTTTGGTTTCTCGGCTGGCTGGTTCTAGGGTTTATTATCTCTTGTTTGTTCGGTGATCAGAGAAAGAAAAGAGAAGAAGGTCGTTTAGAGTTTTTGTGCTTTTCCGTGTGAGGTTGAGAGAGAGAGAGAGAGTCCCCCTAGGGTTTGGTAATGGCCTCTTTTTTAATGTTTTCAAGGAATCTTCAATCAAGGAAACAAATCAAATAAATATGAGAGATATTTTCTTAATTTATTTAGGGAACAAAATCTCTAAATTTGGTGGGGATGGGATTTCATATCTCTTTAAATTGGAAAGTGATTTAAGGGGATTTCAACATGTGTTTTGCATGGGGTCTTTTTATTTTGGGCGCGTGGATGGCTTTTTGGGCTTTGGGCGTGTATGGTGTAGGGTAATGGGCCTTGTATGGTGTTTGGCATGGGCTTTCATAGGTTGTAGGGGTTTTAGGTCGAGGCTAAGGTTTAAAATAGAAACTGACTGAGCGAATCTGAGGCTAGCTGGTGAGTCAGAATCCAATGAGGTGCTAACTTTGGAGGTTTTCTTTCCTTCCGTCATTCATTTCCCGTGACTTCCGCAACCTTTCAGGTAGTGCCTCCATACGAGGCTCATCATTGGGCTTTATGCAAAAATACAGTGCCTACAGTGCTACTATTAAATTAGTAATATTATGGAAAAAAAAAAAGAATTGCTCGTATTTATGAATCAGACATAAATACGATCCGGATTGGCACTCTGAGCACCAACCCTAATATGGACAACCATCTTTCACTCATGTGACCGAGTCTTTAGTTCCACAGATTTTGGGAAGCTCTTTCTCAGCTATATTGTGGCTGTCTGTATAAATCTTCACATGAGTCATGTATAGTTTGCCGCAAACATGTTCTCGGGCGACAACCATGACACATTTTGTCATTCTCCATGTGTCATTTCCAAAGTGACTGTCATAGCCCTGTTTGTCAAGGGTTATCCCCGAGAGTACATTCAGTCAAAGTTCTGGAACATGCAGGACATCCTTCAAAGTTAAAGTACACCTAATATTTATCTGCAATTGAATATCATCGTTCCTACTATCCTGGAGGAACTAATATTTCCCATCTTCACTGAACCAAAGTCTTTTGCTTTGTATTTTATCAAGAAATTGTTGTGAGAAGTGACGTGGTAGGATAATGCAATATCTACCACCCAATCAACATCTTGAGTTGTGGTGTGAAGACATGTTTATTCCTACATAGAGAATATGGCTACATCTCCTTGGAGAACTACTAGTATCTCCTCTTCGTTATTCTTCGGCTGGAAATTGCCTTGGTCCTGCTCTCGTTATAGTTTTCGATAATTCTTCTTTAAGTGGCCTTATATGCCACAATGGTAGCCCTTATAGGTATGTATCATTATATCTGAGGATCTACCTCTGGCTGTGCTTCTACCACTCCCTCTTTCTATTCCTTGATGTCTCCTCGAGTCTTCGTGACGAAGGTTTCTCTCTGTTCCGAGCCATTTTGCACTTATAGGTAGAAATCATGATTGGATTACTAGGCAACTAATAGAATAAGGTTGATAGGTTTACCTTGCTTCAATTGACACTTGAAATTGCAAAGAAAATCAACCAATTTTTCATCCTTGGTCAAGTGGCATGAGAAAGCAAAATGAAGAATAAATGAGAGCTTGTTGGTCGTGGGTAAAGAAGAGGAAGGAGAAAGTGGACCCAAATAACCTTAACCACAAATTAGTTTGATATTTCCAATTAAAATAATGATAAATATAATGTCCACTTATTTATTTTCTTATTAATTCTCGTAAAATGAATTTAAGGCCCAAATGTGACTTAGTTACACGTTTATTTAGGGAAAAATTCTTAACATTAAAGTTGTAGCCTTATATCTAAGCTTTCCAATGTCACTTGAATCACTGAAAAGTGATATTTGTAGCGCACGATATTGACAAAATACTGAGGGTTATTTGTGAGATCAGTAAATTGAAAAGTTTATTGAAATAAAAAAAATTTATTTCGTGCTCTCAGGAAGGTTTACAAGGACATCCAAACCACTAATACATAACTATATATATAATAACTTATCATGCATAGAAAAGGTGACCAGAATGGACATGTCGTGATAAACCGGGATGTTACATAAATATTCTTAGATTGTTTAGTATTTTTATTATAAGTTAATGATTTTTGTGATTTT
This sequence comes from Zanthoxylum bungeanum, assembly GCA_019454045.1. Taxonomy (NCBI): domain Eukaryota; kingdom Viridiplantae; phylum Streptophyta; class Magnoliopsida; order Sapindales; family Rutaceae; genus Zanthoxylum; species Zanthoxylum bungeanum. The sequence goes on along the minus strand of SKCR01005348.1, from coordinate 12,110 downwards.
TGGAGAACAACAAGAGATGAGTTTTGAATTTTTTTCCTAAGTATGTCAAATATCAACTTTACTATTCCTAATTAATTTCTGATTAATTGGAAATAATCACTCAAATCACTCTTAAAACTATTGATTATCAATTTATGATTAAAATGTCCAACTTGCAAGAATCTTCAAAAAATTTGTGGCTTGTTGTTATGAAACCACCACATATTTTGTCCTTAAAATCATCAACAAATTATAATTTTTTTGGAAATATACTTGTTGTGTCTTTTGCAAAGGATATCAAGTTCTTACATGGGCATGTCAGAGAGTACACCCTCAAAAAGAGTGAATTAAAGACTGATTTCTAAAAATCAAAATAATTGTGTACGGACTTTCTAATTGCATGAATGAGATAATCAATTAAATCCTAGGAAGATGTTATAAAGATAATAAAAGAAGAAAGCGAAAGTTGAAACTATAAAGTAGTAATAAAGTTAAATTGGATTCTAATTATAGAGGAGATTGAAGGTGTAAAGGAATTTTAACTACAGTGTTGGAATGGAAAGATCTGTTGTCTCCCCATTACTCTGTTTCACTTGAGATAACTCGAAAATACACACCTCCAGTTCGGTTATGAAGAATTAGGTATGAAATTGACTTTCTATTTCAAGAAAAACAAATACTAAATTCATTGGAAGAATTGCATAACATGTGAAAGTTATTCTTATAAGAGAATTAGGAAAAAACCTCAATCTGAAGTTAGGAAAATTATCGTATTTTGCTAGCTCTCTGGTGACGGGTGATTTTCATCCCATGGGCAGTTTCGAGATAACCTTCCCGAGACAACCCTCCCTCAACCTTGAATTTGTTTGGTTATGGGGAGACCAAAGGCAAATGTAGTAAAAAGCGGAGAAAACACAAAGATCGACAAGAGAGTTTTAACGTGGTTCGGCAGAGCAAGTACAGCCTACGTCCACGGGCACAAAATGGGATGTTACTTTTATTACCAAAACCAGCTCGGCCGACCTGTTTTCATGGATGGCCTAATGAAAATCGAGCAGTTTTACTTACGGTGTTTTACAAGTAGTGCTCATTTTCTTTTAGTTACAAGTTTCGCTATCCCCCTATGAATGAATTTTACCTATCTTTATACACTAAGAGCATTACAACACCGTTCCTCCAGCTTTATGATGTTTCCCGCGTGATCTCCGACTGATTGACGGGCTCTCTGCCCCAAGACCATCATCGTCGAAAGCAAGTCTGTCGTCTGACGGCCTGTCACATCACTATGTTTTCTCAACTGCCACATGCAACAATAATGATGCCAGCATGTAAAGAGCCTTTGAATAATGACACGTTTCAGAGGAAAAATCCAACAACTCTTATCTTACGTCGGTCTTCAAGAGGTTGGCCAAATGATCTGCCGAGCTTCCCAAACTGTCACCGTCATGACCCGAAATATCCGAACTTATCAACTTGTTCCATGTGGTAGGACAGAACCAAACCGAGCTACAAGTCTAACGTGGTCGGCCTCGGTTCTGATGTTGTCAGTCTCTGAAATCTATGTCATACAGTATCCTCTAGTCGATCATATATGAGAAATTGGACCCGAGCTCTACGTCAGGTCGAAGAACAACTTATACCTTATGAGCACTGATCCTCCGATAGAGGAGAATTCCCTTTCTGCCCTTACCAAACTATTTAGATTCCTTAGTCGCAGAAATCCCCATCAACATTTGTCCCCTAATTCTCGGTTCTAACGAGTGTATGAGTTGGTGCCAGGAACTATAAAAACCTGAAGTGTGACATTCATCAGCCGGTGGTCAGCCACAGGAAAAAAGTGGAAAACAACTTCGGCTTCAACGTCCTCGGCCAAAAAGATTTTGATGTCTTTCAAATGATTTCCCAACTTGAAGCAAATGTCCATTTTACCCTTCTGGTAGCCGTCCCTCAAGAACCACAAGTCATCACATCCTCTTAAATGCCCATCAAATCACTTTTAGGCTTTAACCCGACCGTGCCACTTGTCAATAGCTCATGGTCTTCCCGCCAAAAACCCAAATCAATCGACCTTTCTCGATGCAGTCAAAAGTCTTTTGATCTCAACCATTCATCCCAATCCGATCAGATAGAGCCCGAAGGCGCACGCGGCGCACATCGAATACTCTCCCGATCCGACAGCCACAAACACACCGTGCTGACTATGAGGATGCAAAGCAAAACTTCTCTTTATCTTTTCTGAAAATCACAACTTTTAAACTGCAAAAGCTCCCCCGCTCATGAAACTAGCAACCTTTAAACCGACCAGACCAACCACCGACTCTTCTTCCCAAATCAAGTAAGTCTCTTTTCGTTCTCTCTACTTCAATTTCTGCAAGTTATCATGACTGAATGTTTGTTTATTTGCTGTTGTATACTCTTTGTTTCTTCTCTAGTATGTTAATCTCCTTCTTCCATATTTGCGAAGCATGTTTCGAATCTGGTGCTAAGTGTAGCATGTGTATGTTTTCTAGTTGGAGGGTGGGTGGTAGGGAAGGATGAATTTGTTCCGAGTTTTTCATTGTTTTATGTTTGGTTGGATGTTATTAGGGAGAGACTTGTTGTTTGTGGCCATTGCTAGGGCATTTAGAGACTGTAGGCTAGGTTCCCAGAAGTTAGAATAGCCCTCGGATCTGTTGTGCCTTAAACTGACACTGACTGACCTTCTCATTCATGGCGACTGTCAGGAATGTCTGACGCTGAATCTTCCTCGGCCAAACACGTAAAACCTCAACCTCTTCATACTGAAGAAACCTCTTCCAGCTCGGGCTCTCCTAGCCTAGAGGAGCTAGACACCACCCCAACCCATTCTCAAGAATGAAACGACACCCACCACCATATAATCCCTCGGAGAGATCCTGAGCCGGGAGAACTGAACTGCTCGACCTTGGACATGAACCAGCCCTCTACCATCACGAGAGATGCCCTATGCGTACTTCGTCAACAGTAAGAGATCCCTATAGACATAGACCTAGAGGTCCCCGGTCCGCAAGACTGCTCGAGCCAACCTGACGATGGCTCGATCGCTTTTCTTCCGTCCTTCTTCAAATGCGATCTTCAGCTACCCATTCAACTATACTTCACGGGGATGTTGGCTAGGATGTAGATCGTTCACTGTCAACTGAACTTGAATAGCTGGAGAATTCTGGCCGGCTTGCATGTGATCTAGTACCGGGCAGGCCTCAGAAAGCCGACCTTCAAGGAGTTGAATAGGCTATACAAATTGAAGGCCAACCCTCGGTCCCATCATGGTTGGTACTACCTTTCTTCGTATGCCAATATCCTTCCCCTCATCAATGACCTTCCTCAAACCAACAAAAATTTCAAAGACCCCTGGTTATGGGTTACGAGCGACTGGCAACGAACCTGGTCATTTTGGCCGGAGAAGATAGAGGTCCCAGACATCTTCAGAGTGAGAGGTTAGGATTCGAACTCTTAGCTTCTTTTTCTCAACTTTCATGATAAAATTCTAACTCTTTAACCATTCTCAGCCTGCTGGAGGGATCCTCCCAAGGTTACCCATGAGCTTCGCACTAGGATCACAGTGGCCCAAAACTACGCCGGCTACTGGAAGAGGATATTCAATGATTCGACCTTCCTGGAGTCAGGCCTCGTTCAAAGTTCACCCCCATAGGCCCCGGGGTGACTAGGTAGATTCTCACTGACTTTCTAACTGATTCCCGTGTGTGCTTAATTCACTAATGACTTGAAATCATCTGAATTCCGAACTGACCACGCTTTTGCCTTGTACTTTGCAGGAATGTCGAAGCAGCCCAATGTCCTTGACAGAATCAAAGGTCTGGCGAAGAAGACCGGGCTGAGTGAAGCCGGAAGCTCTCGGAGATGGCTGACCACTCCGATTCCCATGGAGGCCAAAGGAAAAACCGAATCAGTTGCTCGACCAGCGGTGCAGCCCGCACCTTCCCCAATAAGGGCGGTACCAAGTGCAATTGTCTGACCTTCATCTAGGTCCTCCAGGCCTTCCAGCAAATGCCATCGCATGTCTGGAGATGTAGCGGCCGAACCTGAGGAGGAGGAGGAGGAAGAGCAGCCCCTGAGGAGAAGGTCCATTGCTCGGGGGGAGAGGTGAGCTGCTGAGGCTCCTCCAGGTTCCGAAAAGGGTGTTGCGGCACTGGGGTGGATGATCTTAGAAATAAGGTTCGAGAGGCTACTTCTCATCTGGCGCCTGCCTTCAACCAGCTAGCTGAAGCGGTGCCTCTCGAGAAGATCCCGCAGTACGAGAACGCAGAGGCCCCTCAGGAAGAAAACAAACACCTGAGGTGGGAGGTGGCGAGCGTTGAATCCAAGCTGAGGAAAACGACCGAAGAGAGAGATCAGGCTCGAGAGGAGTTGAAAAAGAGGGAGGCCGAGCTGGAAAAGAGGGAGACTGAACTGAAGGGTGAGCTGGAGAGTGCCCAGCTTAAGGGGATCAGCTACTGCGCCGAGATTATTCCAATCCTGATGCCCGAGGTTAACATAGAACCAATCAACGTGGCCATCCACTTCTGCAAATGGGAACTTTCTGAGGATGAGGCCCGGGAATTACTTGCCCTCAACTCGGAAGAAGTCCAGGGTACCGAGCCCCTTTCTGTCATGCCGATGTCTCCGGCCCCTGAAGAGATCCAGCCTGAGGTTCCCGTCCCTGCCTATGAAGTGCCCGAGGTCGAAACTGGAGCCCTCTTGCCTCCCAAACTGAAGTTGAGGTGCCTCCTGTCGAGCCTGTGTCTGAAAGCTTTCCATCCGGGCCAGCTGAAGAATAAACAATCGCCTATGTGTGGCCTGACCAATAAAGGATGACCCGAACGGGGCCCTATGTAAATTCAAACAATGCATTCCTTTTTTGTAATAACAATCTGCAACTCTTTTCTTCACTTTATGCCTTCAATACTTCGAACTTTCTAACTTGTTTTCCTAAATCCGAATGTGATCTCGTACCCGACCAATTCTAGTCTGGCCACGAGGGGATAGTCTGTCCCCGAGCCGAAATCAAATGCATTCGATGAGACGTAACCCGACCCCGAGATGCGAAGAACACTTGGCTCTGGGGGAATGTTAAGTCCCCAGGCCAATGAGATGGACTCGGTGGGATGTAGCCCGACCCCGAGCTGAGAAGAACACTTGGCTCTGGGTGAATGTTACGTCCCCAAGCCAATGAGATGGACTCGGTGGGATGTAACCCGACCCCGAGCTGAGAAGAATACTTGGCTCTGGGGGAATGTTACGTCCCCAGGCCAATGAGATGGACTTGGTGGGATGTAGCCCGACCCCGAACTGAGAAGAACACTTGGCTCTATGGGAATGTTACATCCCCAGGCCAATGATATAGACTTGGTGGGATGTAGCCCGACCCCGAGCTGATGGAACGATGCATCAGCGAAACGAATCCAGCCCCGAGTAGGTGGAACAATGCATCGGCAGAACGAATCCAGCCCCGAGCAGGTGGAATAATGCATCGGCAGAATGAATCCAGCCTCGAGTATGTGGAACGATGCATCAGCGAATTGAATCCAGCCTCGAGCAGGTGGAACAATGCATCGGCGGAACGAATCCAGCCCCGAGCAGGTGGAATAATACAGACTCGGCGGAACAAATCCAGCCCCGAGCTAGTGGAATGATGCATTAGCGGAATGAATCCAGCCCCGAGCAGGTGGAATAATGCATCGGCGGAACGAATCCAGCCCCGAGCAGGTGGAATAATGCATCGGCGGAACGAATCCAGCCCCGAGAAGATGGAGGTGGAATAATACAGACTCGGCGGAACGAATCCAGACCCGAGCTGGTGGAACAATGCACCGGCGGAACGAATCCAGCCTTGAGCAGGTGGAACAATGCATCGGCGGAACGAATCCAGCCCCGAGCAGGTGGAACAATACAGACTCGGCGGATTGAATCCAGCCCCGAGCTGGTGGAACATATGAGACTTTACACGAGGGAAGATTTTCAACTTCTGAGGCTCTGCGGATCCTGGTGCGGGCATCCCCTTGCCAGGTATCGGCGAAAAATGAAAAATAGAACAAGGTAAAGTTAACAAAAATGGAGGTGACTTAGCACGTACTCCATACAAATTCATGAAAAATAACAACTCGGGTGTTCCGAGGCAGCGTCATGCCCGGTGCCTCCCAAAACACAATTCTAAACCTTACAATTCAGTGTCTCGGCTAACCAGGCTACGGATACGCCGATCCGGAAGGGTCAGGCAAATCCCAGGGGGGAGGAAGACACCCCGTGTGTGCCATTCCTAGGTGGTTCTCAACGGGACTCACCAGCCGACTCACAGGGAAAGAAACCTCTCTAGGTCCGGTTTACCCGAGACTCCTGCAATCAATGAGGCCATTCGGCTGTACCCAAAACAAGTGGTCTGATGGTTCTTAACAAGACTCACCAGTCGACTCGCATGGGAAGAAACCTCCATGGGTCCGGTTTACCCGAGACTCCTGCAATCAAGGGGGCCATTTAGCCATACCCAAGCCAGATGGTCTGATGGTTCTCAACGGAACTCACCAGCCGACTCGCAGGGGAAGAAACCTCCCTGGGTCCAGTTTACCCGAGCTGCTCCTCAAAGATGCGAGTCATTTGGTAGTAACGCTCTGGCCTTGGGGGTTTGATAGCGACACCTGGGGTTGGCGTGCCGCGAGAGGTTAGCGCTTTTCCCACATGCACCTCATCCCTTTATGCGTTCTAGATCCTCAAAGGTGAAATGAGCCAGGTCGGAACACTTCCACCTGGGGGTTTGATAATGACACCCGGGATTGGCGTGCCACGGGCTTGGTGCCCTTCCCGACTACCGATCACCCCTTCGCATCGAGCACATCCCAAGAATATTGAAAATAAATTTCACATTTGATTAACAAACAAGTAAGATAGACAAGTTTCTTAAAAAAAAGAGTTTTATTCATATTCAAATGACCTGCTACCCTTCTTACAACTCTTTGCGGGACATTTTAATAGAAGCTTTTAAGATTGTTTGTTTTAGTACTTGTCTTGGTTGTCTGACGCATCTTCCAGCCTGAGCTTCTTCAAATCCTTCTGATCAAACTGACTAGGTTCTTCCAAACCGAGCTCTGTGAAATGATCTCTTAATAATTCCAGAGCTCGGTTGAGAACCCCTTCCCATGGTCTTTGGTGGCCCTCGTGAAATTTTTCTCCTTTCCTCTCACTGGGAAAGACCACCACGCCAATTGAGGGGGAGCCTGATGGACGTCGTCCTCCGCCCTTGGCTAACCGGTTCCCTGGCCGACCCTTCAGCACTGCCAACCTGTGAAACTGAGGACTCTGGCAGGCCGAACAGTTATGGCGCCTGCTCCGGGAGGGACCTGTTTAGCTACTGCCAATGAACGTCACCCATCCACAACGTTACATTCCATTCTGCAACTCAGTCCTAATGGGTGATCGTCGGCTACCCCTCTTACATTCCATTCTACAACTCAAAAAAGGAAAGCTTCTGTTGTCAACCTTCCTTCCTCTTGCGAACCCTTTCCTCCTCATGTTCTGACCAGCTTCTTCCCATTCCTTTCCCCTTTCATCAATTCCTTCCCTCATTTTCCCGAACCATTCTACTGCTGAACTCCCCAACGACTCATGGTTTCCACCTTCTACCATCGTCTTACTACGCAAGTTGCTTTTTGCTCTTTCCCCACAGATGGCGCCAACTGTTGACGGGTGATTTTTGTCCCAGTGGCAGTTTCGAGATAACCTTCCTGAGACAACCCTCCATCAACCTTGAATTTATTTGGTTATGGGGAGACCAAAGGTAAATGTAGTAAAAAGCGGAGAAAACACAAAGATCGACAAGAGAGTTTTAACGTGGTTCAGCGGAGCAAGTCCAGCCTAGGGGTGTGCATCGGTCGGTTAATTCTTGATTTTTTAACCGAACCGAAATTTTTCGGTTAAGTAAATGTGTAAGTGATTTAACCATATTATGACACATAACCATTAACCAATTTAACCATTATATTTCGGTCGGTTTTGGTTAATTCGGTTATTAACCAGTCCAACAAATATAAATTGATCAACTCAATATTCAAAAAAGTAATTTAACACAAATATAAATTCATATTCATCAAATTTAATATTTAACCCAATATTATGAAATTTTGGGTTTCTTAATAGCCAATAATTTAATAATTTTTAGTTTTAACAATTTATCTAACAATCGGTCTATGAAATTTCGTTCTTTACTTATGTAGGATTTTGAAGCATATATATATTTCGGTTAATCGATCGGTTCGGTTATACGAATCTCATAACCGTAACCGAACCAAATAACCGAAAAAGTTGAAAATTTTAACCACAAAAACTGATTTAATCACAATAACCGAACCGTTATAAAAAAATGGGTCGAAATGGTTCGGTTAATCGGTTAAAACCGATTAATGCACACCCCTAGTCCAGCCTACGTCCACGGGCACAAAATGTGATGTTACTTTTATTACCAAAATCAGCTCGGCCGACCTGTTTTCATGGATGGCCTAATGAAAATCGAGTTGTTTTACTTACGGTGTTTTACAAGTAGTGCTCATTTTCTTTTAGTTACAAGTTTAGCTATCCCCATATGAATGAATTTTACCTCTCTTTATATACTAAGAGCATTACAAAACTGTTCATCCAGCTTTATGACGTTTCCCGCATGATCTCTGACTGATTGACGGGCTCTCTGCCCCAAGACTGTCGTCGTCGAAAGCAAGTCTGTCGTCTGACGGCCTGTCACATCACTCTATTTTCTCCACTGCCAAACGCAACAATAATGATGCCAGCCTGTAAAGAGCCTTTGAATAATGACACATTTCGGAGGAAAAATCCAACAACTCTGATCTTACGTCGGTCTTCAAGAGGTCGGCCAAGTGATCTGCCGAGCTTCCCAAATTGTCCCCGTCCTGACCCGAAATATCCAAACTTATCAACTTGTTCTAGGAGGTAGGACAGAACCAAACTGAGCTATCGGTCTAACGTGGTCGGCCTCGGTTCTGATGTCGTCGGTCTCTGAAATCTGTGTCATGCAATATCCTCTGGTCGGTCATATCTGAGAAACTGGACCCGAGCTCTACGCCGGGTCGAAGAACAACTTATACCCTCTTAGCACTGATCCTCCGATCGAGGAGAATTCTCTTTCTGCCCTTACCGAACTGTTCAGATTCCTTAGTTGCAGAAATTCCCACCAACACTCTCCATATTGGATGATGAATTTAGCAATTTGCTCAATAAGAACGGGTTATCCTCTCCAAAAAAACAAAGAAAAATCATTATCAATAGTATTATAATATGTGTTATGAAATTCAAGACAACCAATTTATCTACGGCCTGATTCATATAGTTCCTGCACAATCTCTCTTATTGTATCTACATCCACATGTTGAGGTGCATATATTGGTGGAAGATTTCATCTGTTGAACATTAGAGGATTGCCTCTGGAGCCCATTCCTGCATGTACTCTTTCATAAATTATAGGATAGGTGTTTGGATTCATACCCCCAAAGAATCATTCAGGAGCCATAAGCCTGCCATTTTTAAAATGGCGGCCATTGGTAGTAAGAATCCTGACAATTCTCTAACTTATTTCCTCCTATAAGGATGTTGATATCTTTCTTCTTGAGGAGAAGGATTTAGAACAACAAGATAGAGTAGGCCATTTGTTTTGTAAGAACCTCTGGAGGAATACTCCCCGAATTATTCCTGCCTAATTGGCTTAGAGGTTGCTTCCAAGATCCTAGGATTAAAAGTCTGTCCAAAAATGTGTTGTTCAATCCTTTCTAAGATCCGTAAGATTTTGCCTTGACTACCTTCCTATTATATCTCTAACATAAATTAAATCAGTAGTATTAAAATTTATAGGAGAAATTGCATCACATGAGACTCCAGCAACATGCCATGCTGAAGTTTGAGTCTTCTGATTGTGAATTTAAAAAAGAATAAGATTCCCTCAATTTGCTCCACCAGGTGTGGAGTAATTTCTTCTTGCCTTATTGTTTAGGAGCAACTTGTATCGTGAGATGTGGCAAGTGTTCTAAAACTCGTCGTGATAAATTTTCGCCATGAAAATCGTAGGTCAACAACCATTGACCAACATAGAATTTGAAATTAATACCTAAATCGATCGAAATTTACACCATAACCATAATTTTACAAAATCAACTCTCTATCTCATCAATTTCAAAACATCACAATTTAAAACGTAAAACCTAATTTCAAAAAAATCCAAATTTCTTCAACTTGGTTAGTTTCTCATCAAGTTAATCCTTTATAAATCTTATACATCACTCAAATAATATTTTCATAGGATTAGTTTTTCAAAATTAAATCAAACCTTAACCTTAATTATGGAAATCCTTAATTTTCGATTGATTTCCTAGGTCCCGCCTAGACGCCATAGGTGCTAGGAATTACGTCGCCGCTTTACTAGCGCCTAACACTTTTTAGAGCACTGAATGTGACAATATCTTCTCCAAAATTATTTCTTACCTTTTACGGCAGCCTATTAATGGGTCCTATTGAGCGTGTCAAAAATATTATTGCGTCTCCTGCAGGTTCTTGTGTGGACATGCAATAGAGCAAATCCTCAAAAGAAATAAATTAAAGGCTGATTTCTAAAGATTCTGCTATGTGTACTTGCTGAGAAGCAAAGCAGAAGCCATTGAGAGCTTTGTACACTATAAGAGCGAAGTTGAAAATCAACTTGGCAAGAAAATCAAAAGAATCAGAAGTGATAGAGGTGGTGAATACGTTTCACCATTCGGTGAATATTGTTCTGTGCATGGAATTATTCACAAAACCACTGCTCCTTATTCTCCTCAACAGAACGGAATTTCGGAGCGCAAAAACCGAACGTTGAAGGAAATGATGAACGCCATATTGACAAGTTCGGGACTACCCTGAACTTGTGGGGGGGAAGCCTTGCTTTCCACGAACTACGTTCTTAACAAGCTTTCTCACAGAAGGTTGGACAAGACACCATATGAGTTGTGGAAAGGTTTCGTACCTTCCTACAAATACCTAAAAGTGTGGGGGTGTCTTGCCAAAGTAATGGTTCCTAAACTGAAGAAGGTTAGAATATGACCCAAAACTGTTGACTGTATATTCATTGGATATGCTCGCAACAGTATTGCGTATTGATTCTTGGTAGACAAGTCGGAGATTCCTGACATCAATCCAAACATGATAATTGAGTCAAGGAATGCGACATTTTTTGAAGAGACGTTTCCTTGTAAGGAAAGACAGCTCACAGAGTCTCTCAAAAGAACAGTTGATACTGTCAAGGACAGTGATCAGGTTGACCAAGAATCAGATCAACGTGTAAATGCTGAGACAATCGAGCCTAGACGTAGCAAAAGAGCTAGAACGTCTAAGTCGTTTGGTCCCAATTTTCTGACATACTTGTTAGAAAATGAGCCTCAAAGTTATAAAGAAGCTATGGCATCTCCGGAGGCACCTCTTTGGAAAGAGGCTATTAACAGTGAGATTGATTCAATCCTACAGAACCATACTGGGAGTTGGTTGATCTTCCACCAGGTTGTAAGCCGCTGGGCTACAAATGGATATTCAAAAGGAAGATGAAAACGGATGGATCAATAGATAAGTACAAGGCGAGATGATGAGTGGTATTTCTATCACTATTTCCCACTCATTTAACCTAATATTTTGTATAGTTTCTTGAGTCTTGTGAATATTTTGATGTTTTTTGTGTTATTTTGTAGATAAATAAAGTTTAGGAAGCATTGGAGACAATTTTGGGGCAAAATGGACAAAATTGGACAAAAAGGGCAAAATCGTCATTTCAGAGTCGCGACGCTGAAGCCTTGCGCGTCGCGACGCCCAGCATGCGCCGAAATTGCTAATGTGCGCCGTGGACACGTGGACCAATCAGAAAATTTGCTAACGTGCGCCGCCTGCTAAAATGCGCCGATCAGGCTATCTTGCGCCATGCCACGTGTCGCTATCACAACGAAGATGCTAAGGTGCGCTGGTGCCACGTGTCGAGATCTAACGCTGCAGATAATCGCCCTCCACACGTCAGTGTGACGTAAGCAATGACGTCATGAACAGTGCCACGTCATCGGATAAGAATCTGAGCCAACGAATCAGCGCGTGCCACGTGTCACAAT
>SKCR01005347.1:0-26118 GCA_019454045.1 Zanthoxylum bungeanum | reverse complement strand
CCGAAAGTTACGGCTTCAGGAGCAGGAACATGAGCCTCAGACCGAACCTCTTCATAAGCAAGAGCCTCAGGTCGGTCCTCTTCAGGAACCGGGGCGATCGAAATAGGATCGGGGTCCATCACTTCTTCGGGAGAAGGGGGCAGCCATTCTTTAAACTCCTCTTCTGAGATTTCCCCCTTGCAGAAGCGGATGGCCGCGTGGATAGGTGTAGGCATTGCATTTTCGCATGTGAAACCCAATGAGGAGTCTTATTTGGAGACAACTACCTTTTGAGTCACGGAAGCCGCGGGAAACGGATATCGGAAGGGGAAATTCAGAATAAACAAGCTCACTGTCTTCGTTAGTGCTGTGTTCGCTACTTCGTTCGAACGGAGAACAGATTGCGGACGTTCGTGTCACGTTCGAGGACGCGTTCGAACGGTGTCGGTAATTCTGGTTTTGCTGCTAGCCTCACACTCAGCCCATTTAGCTCCCCAAAGCCCATAAAACACATCCCAAATTAAATAAATAAATATTAACCTAAAAACATTAAATAAAATATTTAAACCAATTAAATAATTAAATAAAACATTACCAAACATAAAATAAACAATTACCAACTTAAACTAAAATCATGCCTAAATTAAACAAATCACATACTAAATCAAAATATAATCATGCCTAATTAAAATCAATCAACCAATTATATTCCCAATCTAATAAGATAATTACCAATCTAAAATATTTGTATTCCTAACCAACACAAATTAAATATTCAACCTTCCCTATCTAGCCAAGATTTGTCCCCCCCTCAATCTTTGACTTCCCTTAACCAAACCAAATCAAATCCCTTTCCTTGTCAAGCCCAACCCTTTGCCTATAAAAAGAACCTTTCACACAACCTTCTCAACGCTAGTCCATAGCTAGCTCATACACACAAACAACACACACAACTCACACAAAATCACAAGAGAAAAAAAACACTTGACATATACACAGAAAGAGAACAAAGAGCCCCAACTATCTCCTCCATAGCCAAAACCACCTCCGTAAACCCCCCACACATCACCGAAACAGCCACCTACACAGCAGCCCTCCACCATCGAAAATTACCACAAAAACCACACTGTATTACATACCCAAACAACCTCTTAAATCACCTTAACAGCAGCCCAAATCCTTAAAAAACAGTAACATAAAAACTGCATAGATAATCCTAAAAATAATCACATTTAATTGCACTAAGAACCCACAGAAACTTGGAATAGTTCACTGAAAACGTTAAAACAGGTGGCCCGTGCAGTGAGCAGCAAGACCGAGGCCGAATAGGAGCAGAACGGAGTTCGAACCGCAAGCAAAACAGCAAGGCAGTGAGCTAGGACGCTGAACCAGTGAACCAGAAAAGTTGCGGAGCTTTACCCCCCTTTTCGATATTCGTGGAACGCGAGTCCGAGAGACAGCTTAAAAGGTTAGACCTGAGGGTATCTTTCACACTTGTTTTCCTTTTCCGCATTATTTATTAAGTATTACTTGTATGATTGTAATGTTGAAATGCGTGTTGTGGTCTTTGAGTAGATAAATATGCATGAATTAATTATGAGATGTAATATGTTGTGGGTATTGGATGAATGAGGGATGTGTCAAATCTCGCGGTATATCGGATGGAAACCCGGACATAAATTTCATAGCCGATTCCGAATGGACGGTAATATGATCTGTACTCGGGCCACAACTCCACGTACCGCTTGAGTAAACGGCACCATCTCTCTTTCGTTGTGTTGCTTTTGTTTATTTAGTTTTCTTTACTTGAATTCAAAATGTTGTTTATTTACGCATGATTCAATCGAGCGCATGGCTTAGTGAGTTAGTCCAAAGGTCCTCCATTTGGGAGATAAAGAGCCGAAAAGGCCACCTTTGTGACACTACTTCACCGCGCCGGTTGATGTTGTGTTCGGTTGGATGCGAGATACGTTCAATCGGGCATACTTAGTTTGATATTATTGAGTTTATCTATTATGCATGGTTCAATCAAGCGCATGGGCTTAGTAAGTGGAATGAAAGATCCCTTATGGGGAGGGGTTAAAACCCGTTACCATGATGCTTTGCCGCGCCGGTTGATGTGTGTTCAGATTGGATGTAAGATGTGTTCAATCGGGCATACTTGGTTGATATGATTGGTTCTATTCTTGTATGTGTGATGTGATGCGCATGGGCTTAGTACGTTGATCTAAAGGTATCAAGAGCCCCAAAAGGCCACCTTTACGGCAGTACTTCGCCGCGCCCCTTTATTTTGTGTTTATGTATTGCATCCCATTTCATGCATCAGGTCCGTTTCCGTTCGAACGTGTTTACGAACGCAACTCAAACGCGCATACATTTTTGCCTTATCATGCATCAGGTCTCATTTCCGTTCGAACGCGTTAACAAACGCCATACGAACGTGAGCATTCTGTTTCATTTCTGTTCGAACGCGTTATCAAACGCCATACGGACGTGAGCATTCTGTTTCATTTCCGTTCGAACGCGTGTACGAACGCTACTCGAACGTGAGCATTCTGTTTCATTTACGTTCGAATGCGTTTACGAATGCTACACGAACGCGCACACACTGAACTGAGTCTGTCTTATCATATTCATGCATAATTGCCTCTTGATTGATCTTTCTTGTGTTATATAGCCAACCGTATTATTTGTATGCCTGCATTTATCCATTCTATGTGTTCTCGGGATTGTATTTAAGCATGATTAGGCTGTTAGCATGTTATTTGGTTAATAGGTTCATGAGATAGTACTCAAGCATGATTATGCTGTTCTTAGTTTTCCATATCATAGGATTGAAATATGATCATAAGATTGCCATGTGATGTTGCATGTTGTGATGAACTTTTTGATGCATACATATTAATTTAGAAGCATGATATTTTTGGAAATAAATGTTATTTAAGCCTGGTTAAATTATTACATAAATCCTTTTATTACAAGTGACATAAGTAAGGGACCGTTCCGAACCCAACGGTTTGAGGTCTTCCCTTGCGAGGGGTGAGTGCGGCCTTAAATCTCATTTTCCCGGTTCACACCGGGTGGCGACTCCATTACTCTCCGGTTTAGTCCCCCGTGGCTACTCCGTACTCCCAACTAGGCCGCGAGCCTAGGACAGAAAAGCGTCGCCCAGTTCCTGTTCCCACAATAGGCCCCATATCAAGGCTAGGCAATACCATCGGGATGATCTCGGCGCAATCATCGACCCCCTCAAGTCAGATTGTGTCCCTCTCGACCTCCCACTCAGCTTCTTTCCTCTTGAGCTCGTCCCGGGCCTGCACCAGCTCTTCATCTTTGGCCCTCAGCTTAGATTCAACGCTGCGCACTTCCACCTGCAGGATCCTGTTGTCAGCCTGGGCAGCCTCCAAGTCATTCTTGGCGACATCAGTATTTTTTCTCTCTAGAGAAGCAGCCGCCCGGAGAGCTTTGTTTGTTGTATAGGCCTCAACAGTAGCCAACTCCAGATTTTTTATGTTTTCTTCTTTGCGGACCAGCTCGGCTTCCGTTTCAGAGAGTCAGTTCTGAAGCCTCTGGGCTTGGTCGCCCTCGGACAAAAGGCTCAAAAGAAGGTCTTTATTCTTGGCCGTGATATAATTCGCCTGCCGATAAGAAATAGAAAGTCAGAAAACAAAATTGAGTCATGGACTCATAGGTGAGAATAGGGAAATGTGACTACCTTGGCCATTTGAGAGCATATCTCCGTAACGACGTCCTTGGGAGAGAGATCCTCATACCTCGGAATCTTCTCCGCAGGAACCGCCTCGGCCAGTTCATTAATAGCCGGTATCAGGTGAGAAGTGGCCTCCCTAATGCCTTGTCCAAGGTCTTTTACACCAAGAATCACGACGCCTTTCCATTTCTTGGAGGAACTCTCCGGCACATTTTTCTCCTTCCGAGCTGTCTATCTCTTGCTCAGGACCCTTTCTTCCTCCACCTCCCGGGTCAGCTCGGCTTCCTCTGCCCCGAACGGACGCCTCCTTTTCCTGGTAGGTTTTGATGGGCTTAGGGGTCGGGCGGAAATTATTGGCGATGTCCCGGAAGAGAGAGATAAACATTGGGCAGCTGATGGGGCTGCCTCTTCAGTCACCTTTTTGGCTTCGGTTGCTGGCCATTTCCGAGAGGACCCGGCTCTAGTATGGCCAGTTTTCTTTGTTACACCGGCCAGTTGATCCAGGTATCTTGGCATTTTCGACATACCTACAAAAAAACAACAAAGGCAAAAAGGGTGGTCAGTCCAGAATCTGAGCAAATTCAAATTATCATCATGCTAAGCAAACAAGGAGATTGGCTAGAAGGTTAGTAAAGCCCACCTATCCACCTCGGGACATTCGGAGGAGCAGTCTGAATCAGGCCCGACTCGAGAAAGACCGCATCATTAACCAATTGCTTCCAATGTTCGGCATAACACCGAGCCCAGCGTACCCGCTCCCGGACCTGATGGGAAACCTTGGGAGCGTCCCCCCCAACTAGCTTGGAAGAATTAGAGAATGCTAAGGGCTAAAGTCCTAACCTCCCGCTCTAAAGATATCCGGGACAGAGACCTCCTCTTCGTATGATCTCAGAACCCGTCCCCAATCTCCTGTGCCCCAAAACCATAAATCTTTGAAGTTCTTGTTGGAGTCGGGGAGTTTGGCGACAACGTTTGGCGAATCAGCATAAGTAGAAAGGTAATACCAACCATGGTGCGTTTTTGGGTTGGCCTTAAATCAATATAGCCTCTTCACTTCTTCAAGAGATGGTTCACCGAGTCCCGCCCGACTCCAAATCACATGAAGCCCGACCAAAATCCTCCAACTATTCAGGCTCAGTTGACAGGGGGCAATCTCCATCTCAGCTAGCATCCAGGCAAAATAGCGTTGCATCGGCAGCCGGAGTCCACACTCAAACAAAGCCTGAAAAGAATGCCACCGAACCCTCGTCCGGTTGACTAGCACAGTCCATTGGACCGGGGACTTCAAGAGCGATATATATCAGAATGTCATATCGCTACCGGAGCAGTGCTAGGTCATCTTCAGTTATTTTGGATGGCCGATCCATATCCAAAGCCGAGCAGTCAAAATCACCGGGCTCTGGGTCCTTTCGAGGTTTTCTCTGATGGTAAGTATCTTCTTCAATTTCAGAAGGGGTGGGGGTAGTGTCGAGGTCTTCTATGCTTGGTGCCCCCGAGCCCGAGGATAGCTCTTCAACAAGAGGGGTCGGAGGTCTAGCAGGGTTTGCAGAGGAAGACCTGGTGTCAGAAATCCCTGACATCCGAGAAATAAAAAAAGGGGGGAGGTCAGTCTACAGCTAATTTCTAAAGCTAGAGCCTGTGGGTTCTAAATGCCCTAACGATATCCATCAAACCATAAATATCTCCCTAGCGACATCTAGCTAAACCAAAAAATAGACCTAGGAGTCTCTAAATCCCAAAAACCCAGACATGCTTCACAAAAAAAAAAAACAAAAAATAAAAAACAAAATAGGATTTGTAACTCATGAAAAAGCAAAGCAAGGAGGACGGTCAGAAAACTTACTTGTTTCTTTCGGAAAGATGAAAGCATGCTCGGTGTGATCTGGTTGTTCTTCAAGTTTACTGGTCACAGTCGGGAAGGAGAAGTTCCCACGATTAGGGAAGTCGAAGTGTTCGTAAAAGAAAACACAATTTTTACTTACTCCGTTTTGATATATTTTGTTCGGTGCGTTTGTGGCCGTTGGATTGAACGAAAGTGTCAGATATGTGCCACGTGTCGTCTTTTAAAATGATCTTCCAAAATTAAATGGACGGATGAGATTGGACGTCCTTTGCGTTAGCAATAGCGGTCAGATTGTTCGCTTTTTGGCGGGAGAACGACAGATGGTTGACAAGTGGCAGGCTCCCGTTGAACCCTACAAGTGATCTGATGGGCATTTAAGAGGATGTGACGGTTGCGCGTCTCGAGGGGAAAAATTACAGAAGGGCAATAAGAGGATTTTACCTCGGTAGGAAGAAAGTCAGGCCGAACACCTGAGTCAGACCGATCAGGATGTAAGTGCGGGCCGATAAAATTTATCCTTCAGAAGATCAGTTATCAGTTCATCAAACCGTACCACTCTTATATAGTTCCCGGCACCAACTTGTATGACTCGTTGGAACCGAGAAATAGGGGACAGATGTTGATGGTGTTTTCAGGTCCTATGTTATTTAAGGAGTACGACATGGGTAAAAAGGGTAATTCCTTTCTCGGTCGAAATCATTAATGCCGACCCGACCATATGAGTGTTATAAAGCCAACAGGTAGAGACCGAACACATGATGATAGGTGACCGACCACTTTGGTTCGGATGATCGAGCATTATCAGATCGGTAGTAGCACTCTCAGCTCAAAGGACCATCATGACCGACCTCATAAAGACCGAGCATATGGCGAGACATGCTCCAGAAGATAAGATATCCTATTCTTACGGATAAAATGACAAGTTGTCATATTTTCATGGGGTAAACTGATAAGTCAATATCCTAGTAGAATAAAGGAAGTGAAGGTAGTTTCTGACTAGGAATCCTTATGGGAAAATAAAATTGTTCCAACTGGGAAATTCTTGTAGGAGAAGGAATCTGATTCCTATACTATTATAAATAGAAGGGTAGAGTGTGCGTAAGAGAGAAGAGAATCAATATCAAGATCATTACGATCAGACTTATAAACACAAGAGATATAAGAGAAGCATATCTCAGTAATAAATTATCATTCGTTTTGTGCTCGTGGACGTAGGTGGGATCTGATCCGCCGAACAACATTAAATCTCCTTGTTGATTGGTGTATTTATCTGTCTTTTGCTAAGTTTGATTTTGGTTCCCCCTTAACCGAACAAATTCACTATTGATGGAGGATTGTCTCGGGAGTAATATTCTCATATTGCCCTGAGACCAAAATCAGCCGTCAACAGTATATTTATAGTAAAAAAATATCAAACATTAAAATATGTAATAGATATAAAGAAACTGAAAATTCAATTTGAATGCAAGTTTGATTGAGGTGGGAGTTAGATTCTTTATCTTTAAGACGAATTCAATCCCACTACGATGCTTATAATTCTTTAGTTATCGTCTCCCAAGATATAATGATCATTTTTTCATGGATGAGCACTCCAAACAATAAGAACAATGAACCGATCTTGAATGAATACTCTCTCTTTGTTGAATGAACCAATCTTTTTTCAAACCACATAATAAAATATAATGGTGTTTATAAAGAGATCAACGGTTGTAATTGAAGAGACACATTTATGTTTGCTGTTTTAATCTTGTAATGATTATATTCATTAAATATACCCTTTCAATTATATCTTTTCCAAGATAAAAATTAAAAGGATATGTCTTTACAATAAAATATATTTTAATTTAAAGAATATTTGTTATTCTAAAGAAATATTCTTTATTTCTATTTCGAAAATATTGTAACAGGCGTAACATTGATCAAGAGTTGATTATACGTATGAATGAACTAATCTTTTTAGGATAACATAGGTTTGTTCGCGTGGCTGTCTGGATTTGAAATGCTTGGATCCAGAATGCTTATTTGATAAACATCAAACAATTAAAACATAAACGTTGACTTGCTGGACTTGTCAGCCACTTTATTCATTAAACAAAGCAAGAAATATTATGATTTAATGGAATTGAATTGTTCAATGTACGTAATTGTTATATTTAATTAGTTGATAAAGAACTTTGAAATATATGCATGCTTGTGTTAGTAACTGTTTCTTTAGGTTGGAATTCAGGGGCATGATTTGTGCATAATAATTACCCAGAACCGGCTATCCGATTTTGCAGTATTACGAATAGAAATGCAAAACTGTCTAGCCGGTAAGAAGTTATGGTCAGGTCAGCTGATAACTACTTGAATTTTTGCAGACTCCCCAAGCAGCTAGCAAGTAAAGAGTTATCGTTTAGACAGTAACACTCTAGAATTATGAACAGTGCACAAGCAGCTCATATGGGTATAATTATAACTGACTAACCGATAAAGTGTTACCGGTTAATCGGTAAGTCGCTGGAATAATTTTGAAAAGTGTTGACGGGTGATTTTCGTCCCAAGGGCAGTTTCGAGATAACTCTCTCGAGATAATCCTCCTTCAACCTTGAATTTGTTTGATTATGGAGGACCAAAAACAAATGTAGCAAAAAACAAAATGAACACAAAATCGACAAAGAGAGTTTAACGTGGTTCGACGGAGCAAGTCCAGCCTACGTTTACGGGCACAAAGTGGGGGGTTGCTTTTTATTACTAAGACGAGCTCGACCGACCTGTTTCTGGAAGGTCTAAGAAGAAACCGAGCTGTTTGCTTTTATGTTTCTTTCTTTTACAAGTAATTTTCCCTCTTTTGTTACAAATTTTTGCTATCCCCTACAAATGAGACTAACTTTCCTTTATATACTAAGAGAATTACAACACTATTCCCATGCTTTCTTGATGTCATTCACGTGATCTCCAGCTGATTGACGGGCTCTCTGCCCCTAAACTGTCTCACCGAAAGCAAACTTGCCACCTGACGGCTTGTCACATCAACCTGTTTTATACATTGCCACACGCAACATAATGAAACCAGCCTGTAAAGAGCTTTCAAATAGTGGTGTATGTCAGAGGAAAAAGTCCAAACTACCCCAGTCACACGTCGGTCTTCAAGAGATCGGCCAGAAGATCTTCCGAACAGTAAAAGATACTGCCGACCTGACCCGGAATATCCGAGCCATCCATTACGGTACATGAGGTGAAACAAAACTGAACCGAGCTACCGGGCTACTGTGGTCGATCTCGGCTATGATGTTGTCGGCTTCTGGGATCTGTACGATAATATTTTCTCTGGTCGGCCAGATCCGGGAAACTGAGTCCAGACTCTCTTCCTAGCTGAGGAATAAACCAAACCATCTGAACATCTTATCCTTCAAAAAGGAAAACCCCATCTCTGCCCTTGTCGAACTGTTCAAATACCATAGTCACAAAAATCACCATCAACATCTGTCCCCTAGTTCTCAGTTCCAACGAGTATGCGAGTTGGTACCGAGAACTACAAAATTGGGAGAGTGATATCAACCACCTGGTGGTCGGCTCATGGATCCATGTAGAAAACTACCTCGGTTGCCAATAAGGTCGGCCCCGGTCGTCTTCATGTGCTCGGTCACCGATAATTCTGATGTCTCGTGAAATGACTCTCTATCTGGAAGCAAATACCTCTTTTACCCTTCTGGCAGCCGTCCCTCAAAAATCGTAAGCCATCACATCCGCTTAAATGCCCGTCAAATCATCTCTAGGGTTTAATATGAGTGCGACACTTGTCGAGCATCTGTGGTCCTCCCACCAAAAACCAGAATAATCAACCGGTCACGGGGCAACCGAAAAGTTTTCAATCTCAACCGTTTATCACAATCTGAGCAGATGGAGCCTGAACAAGACACGTGGTGCACATCCGACCCTCTCTCTGATCCAACGGCCCAAAAAATACCTTGCACTGACTATAAAAATGAGAAGCCACATACCTTTCTCTCTTTTACGAAAACCAGAGCTTCCAAAGTGCAAGAGATTTCTTCTTCATCATCGCTTGAGATCAACAGACTAAAGACCGACCAGACCAACTGTCGATACACCTTCTTAAATCAAGTAAGTTCTGCTCGACCTCCTTTTATATAACTGAAATTTACCATGTCTGTTTGTTGTTTGCGAATACTTGTGTATTTGTTGTTGCATGTTATTCATTTCTTCCGTCATGTTTATCCATTTGCTCTCCATTGCAAATGTATGTTATGGGTTGGTCGTGTAGGATGCACGTGTTTCTTGGTTGAAGGATGGGTTGTGGGGTAGGATGTTTTGTTTTGGTTTTCTATGTTTTGTGTTTGGTTTGATAATCTAGGGAGAAACTTGTGGTTTGTGGCCATTGCTAAGACATTTAGAGACCTTAGACATAGGTTCCCGGAAGTTAGAGTAGATTTTGAGTTCGCGGGGCTCCAAAGTTGTCCACTAACTGACCTCCTCGCATACTACAATTTCTAGGAATGTCTGACATCGAATCCTCCTCGACCAAACCTCTAAAACCTCAACCTCCTCGTACTGAAGAATCCTCCTCCAGCTCGGGAACATCCAGCTTAGGGGAGTTAGATACCACGCCAACCCCTTCTCAAGAAGCGTACGATA
Organism: Zanthoxylum bungeanum; assembly: GCA_019454045.1. NCBI lineage: Eukaryota > Viridiplantae > Streptophyta > Magnoliopsida > Sapindales > Rutaceae > Zanthoxylum > Zanthoxylum bungeanum. The sequence goes on along the minus strand of SKCR01005347.1, from coordinate 15,952 downwards.
CCTATCACCATAGGATTCCCCATATAGACCATGAGCCGGGAGAACTGAACTGGTCCTCCTTGAACATGGACCGCCCCTCCACCATCATATAAGATGCCTTGAGTGTTCTCCGCCAGCAGTACGAAATCCCAATCGATATAGCACTAAAGGTTCCTGGTCTGATTGAACGCGCGAGCCAGCCTGACTCCGGCTCGGTGGCCCTTCTCTATTCCTTCTTTGAATGCGGTCTTCGGCTGCCCCTACAACCATATTTTGCGAGGATACTGGCCTAGATGGAGATTGCCCCTTGCCAGTTGAACTTGAACAGCTGGAGGATACTGGCCGGCCTATACGTGATATGGCACCAGGTATGCCTTGGAGAGCCGACCTTAGAAGTGTTAAAAAGGCTATACAAGCTGAAGTATCAACCTGAAGTCACACCACGGTTGATACTATCGCTCTTCATATGCCGACGTCCCTGCCCTCATCACGGAGCTCCCTGTAGGCACTGCATATTTGCATGTGAGTCCCTATGATGAGTCTCATTTGGAGACACTACCTTTTTAGTCGAGTAAGTTGCGGGAAACGGTCGTCGGAAGGGAATCGGTATTTCGTTAAATTTTATTCGCTTGTTTAGCTCTAGGCTCACTTGTTGGACCTCTGTTTTAAAACACACCCTTAGCCCAAACCCCATAAGACACACACCAAGCCCATCTCACCCAAGCCCAATCCAAAAAATAATTAAAAAATTTAAAATACATGTCACAAATTAAATTAAATCAAATTAAACTAAATCAAATAAAAATCCAATTTAAATTAAAACAAATTAAATTAAATTAAATTAATTCCAAAATTAAATAAATTAAATTCCTAATCTAAAAAATTACATACCAAATTAAATAAATCACTCCCTTAATTTAAGATATTCCACCACCAATACAATTATTTTTTCCATTTTTAAACTAATCCATCCCTAATTGATTTCTTTCCTTATTCAAACAAATCCATGCAAACCCTAATACCTTCCCTCTCTCTATATAAACAGGACACAAACTTCAACCCTTGCTCCGAGCTCATTCACGGCCAAAAAGAAAAACAAAACAATAACTCATCAACCCTAAAGAAACAAGATCAACACCTCTAGCGGCCTTGCCCAATTCAACAAATCACGTCCTCACACACATAGCCATCGCCCAAACCTTCACGCATTAGCCCTGCCCCTAACCTTCATCAGCTCCATTTCACGTCCAACCCTCATCACTCACGCCTTTAGCCATCCCTCCAACACACTTCACAAATCCACTCGCACCTGTCACCATAACAACATAGCAACGCCACTCAACCTCAACGAAACCTACGCACAACACAACCCTACGCCACCATCACGTCTCCCTCCTCTCAAGCCACGTACCCACTCATGTAACCACTCAACCCATGCCACAAACCCCATTCACGAGAAGCAACAAATAACCAAATCAGCCCTCATCAAACTGACCGAATAAACCAACTAAGCAGCCTAAAAATAGTCCACTGCACGCCGAAACCAGCCCCAAACTACCTCACATAATAGCCCCCTACACGCATCAGCCATAGCCTTTTCTCAGCCGCATAATACCCTTACATACTTCACCTAAACTGTCCATAATTCTGTCCTGAAAAATAGTGAACCAAAACAGTCCTTAAACAGCCCAAAAATCAGTACTTTAAACCTTCAAAAACACCAAAAACAGTAGCCTAAATTATCAAAAGCAGTGACCAAAGATACAGCAGCAAAACAACAGCAAAACGGAGTCAAAACAGTAGTTTGAGCAGCGAAACAGCGAAGAAAGATGTAGACCAGTGAATCAGAAAAGTTGCGGAGTGATAGCCCTTCCGATGGACTTGTAACGCGCTTCCGAAAGTCGACATAAAAGGTTAGACCTGAGGGTATTTTTCACATCCATTTTCATTCATATTTTTATTGTTTACTGAGTTTCATTTGCATGATTATTGTGGAGTGATGCATGTTGTCGCCCTTGAATAGATAGAAAATGCATGTATTGTGAAATGATATATGTTGTGGCCCTTGAATAAAATGAAAAATGTGTCGCCTCTCGTGGTATATAGGATGGAAACCCTGATATAAATTTCATAGCCGATTTTGAATGAACGGTAGTATGATCTGTACTCGGGATACAACTCCACGTACCACTTGAGCAAACAGCGCATATTTTGTTTTATTTTGTTTTGATTCGTTTATTATCCGCTATTTAAATTCTGCATGTTATTTGTTTGAGTAATGATGAGGTAAAGCGCATGGGCTTAGTAAGTGCGATTAAAGGTCCTCTATTTCGAGGGGTTAAAATCCTTTACCACGATGCTTTTCCGCGCCGGACGATGTATATTCGGTTGAATGTGAGATGTGTTCAATCGGGTATACGAAGTCTGATATTGTTGTTTTTTTTATCTCTTATATGCATTGTGTTATTAGCGCATGGGCTTAGTAAGTTGGATTAAAGGTCCTCCATTTCAAGGGGTTAAAGAAACTTTACCACGATACTTCACCGCGCCTTTTATTTCGTTATTCGCTTTTCTTTGTATGTCATCTTCTTGCATAATCATGCATCATGTTGCATTGCGCATGGGCTTAGTAAGTCAGATTAAAGGTCCTCCATTTGGAGGGATAAAAAGACTACGGTCTACCTTTACCACGATGCTCTGCCGCGCCTTTTAGCCCGTTATTACTTATTAGGTGTCATCCATTCATTCGTTCACGTATGTGTCATGTTGTTTACTGTATTTTGGAGGTCACTGCTGTAACCCCGTTCGAACGTGTTTCAGAATGCCGCACGAACGCATATTTTATGTCTCAGTTCGTTCGAATGCGTTTACGAACGCTACTCAAACACGAACCTTCTGTTTACGCGTTTACGAATGCCGCACAAACGCCTACGGTAAACAGGCCATTTTCCATCACATCTAATGCATGGTTGCTCATTCTGTCATTTACCTTTTTGGTTGTTCATGTTCTCGCAGCTAGTCATTTATTGCGTTCATAAGATTACATGTTCGTTTCCATGATGCATGTTTACAAGGTAGTTATCTACTTATGCTTCCGCATTCTTCTATTCAACATGTTCATGAAGTTGTATGCTTGCCGTGTTTCAATTCATCTTTATGCATGCAAATTCAGACATAGATTACATGCAAATAGGTTGTATGCAAATTTGGACATAGATTACATGCAAATAGGTTGTATGCAAATTTGGACATAGATTATATGCAAATAGGTTGTATGCAAATATGAAAATGCGTTACATGTAAACTTAGATATGAGCCTCGTATTTATGCATGCGAACTTAGGAGTAAATTATCCATGGAAATAAAAGTTGCTTAGGCTTGGTTAAATTATTGCACAAATCGTTTCATTACAAGTGGCATAAGTAAGGACCATTCCAAACCCAATGGTTTGAGGTCTTCCCTTGTGGGGGGTGAGTGCGGCCTTAAACTATTTTCCGGTTCACATAGGGTGGCGACTCCATCATTCTCCGATTTAGTCCCCCGCTGGCTACTCCGTACTCCCAACCGGACCGCGAGCCCGGAACAGCATGCGTCACCCAGTTTCTATGCCACAGTCTGGCGACTCCACTGGGGATAGAGAATCGGCCCTGAAATAATGTCTTGTAATATTATGATTTGTGCTTTAAGTTAACTGTTCCTATTGTAGGTTGAAAGAGGTTTAATCAAAGGCACTTTTAAGGCTAGGTAATGGTTTGGTGTCTTCCTTCACTCACTACCCTTTTATAAGGAAAAGTTGTGAAGGCACCTAGATAATCATCTACTCGTAGCCTATTGTGATGAACTAATTTGGAGGGCTCGTTGTTTATTCCTGATACAAAGCGATAAGAGCCTAAGAGGCTTGGGTACTTAAGAGAGCCTCGCTCCACCCCCATCTGGGAAATCTACAATGGGAAATCCATTTGACATTCAGTCACACACCATAGCTCGTTGGCACGTACCTTAGTGTATAAAAAAAGGTGCGCTCACTTGGTCGCTCGGACCCTTGAGTGGGGAGACCTAGTTGTGGGTAATCCTTCGTCAGCGAGAGCCTTTGTCCACACCCCCGTAAACCCGTATGTGAACCTTAGTTGTAGAACTAATAAGGATTTTTTTACTTGTGCTTGTGTTTAGGAAAAATTATCGTTTGGATCCATTCAGACCTTTTGTCATGAGGTATGGGCTTGTTGGGCCATTTAAACTGGGACAAGAACATATCTTATGATGATTGGGCCAAAAGCTTCTAAAACGCCAATGGGTCATTATATGCTTGTGTTTGGGAAAATTGTCGTTTGGATCCATTCGGACCTTTTGTCATGAGGTATGGGCTTGTTGGGCCATTTAAACAAGGACAAGAACATATCTTATGATTAATGGCCAAAAGCTTCTAAAACGGCAATGGGCCATTATATATTTGTGTTTAGGAACATTATCATTTGGATACGGTTGGACTTCTTGCCATGAGATGTGAACTTGTTGGGCCATTTAAATTGGGACGAGTTCACTCCTATGACAGTTAACCCAAAAGCTTCTAAAATGATGATGGGCCGATTTGTGTGAAAATTTTAATGAGTTGATATATTCTTTATATCGCATGCATCTCATGCATACATGCATCATGCTAACCCTTGTGATCTAAAAGCCGTCATAGATTCCCGTTGGGTTAGAGAAGAGGGAAGACTCACTAAAAGACCGGTAACAATTATGAGTACATCCGATAATGAGGTATCCCGGATAGATCAGTTGGAAAACAGTCTCGCCAAAATTACTGAACAGTTGCAAGCCTTGACTACTGTTGTGGCTGGTATGGCTGTACCCCGTGCTGGGGGAAGTTCTGGGAATGTGAGGCGTGAGGAGCCTCCGAATGGGTTGGAGAATGATATCCCCGCTTTTGATGACGACATGGAAGAGTATGTAACAGGCAGAGTGATTGGGTCTCAGGCAGAATTTCAGAAGCTTCGGGATGAGGTTGAAACAGTTACCCGCAAAATGAGGGGTAAACATGAAGAGTTGTTAGATTATGAGCCAATGACCTTCGAAGAACAGTTGCCAGCTCAGTTCAAGATGCCGGATATGGCTAAGTTCAACGGGAATGAGGATCCGAGGGTCCATCTGCGGCAATATGTCTCAGTGATGAGTTAGTGGGCCTGTCATAGCGCCACATCCAAAAGATGTTTGTGATGTCACTCGAGGGGGCACCTGTAGTGTGGTATCACATCCTTGAGAAAAAGGTTAGAGAAGATTGGAGGGAATTGGCAGATGCATTTCTAAAATAGTATGTCACAGATTTAGTGATTGACTTATCACTTCGTGACTTGGAGAATACCAAGCAGAAACCGGAGGAAAGTTTCAAAGAGTATGTGGATCGCTGGAGAAGCCAACTTTTGAAAATGCAGACACGGCCTTCACAGAAAGACCAAATTAAGATGATTATCAAGGGCACCAAGCCCTCTATTTATGGTAAGTTGAGGAGGATGACCTCCATGATTACTGATTTCCGACAGTTGAGAGAGACTGTTATGGATATTGAAGAAGATGAGGCGGAAAATAGAAAGTTTTATAGCCAGAATAGAATAACTTTTGGGGGGCCTTCTGAGACCAAGCCCACTACTGCCGAGGTCACTACCGTCAAGAACATGCGATTCTCCAATCTTGGTAGACCTTTGTCAAATGTATTTGAAAAGCTGAAGATGCAAGGATTTCTAAAACCTTTGGAACCTAGGCCATTTCCGAACCCTGTGCCACCGTACCTCAACCTAAACCAGTATTGTTACTTCCATCAAGAAAAAGGCCATGACACCGACAACTGGACCCGCCTTAGGCATGAGGTCCAAAACCTCATTGACTCCCATAAAATACCCAATCCAGAAAAAAGAACAACCCAACGCACACATGAACCCTCTACCATAAAGCCACTCAACCACCCAAGCTTCTTGCATTGAGATAAAGGATAACAGTGAAGAACCATAGGCCAAGGAAGAAGGCAATGTTGCGAATGATGAAGTTATTCCTCCTAGTTTATTTGATCCTGCATTTTTAATATAGACATTGATTTAGTCTACATATTCGAACCATTTTCTTAAATGATAATAAAGACTTTCATTTCGCTGAATCTCTTTTGCAATATGAGTATATTTGAGAAAAGCATTCAACCTTGGTACTATGAAATTCAGTGATGTTTAGAACACATAGAATTCTCGGAATAAGCAAGCAGAAAAGATAAGATAGCCATTCAGAAATTGGGAAATTGGGGCAGTGAAAATATTAGACTTGGAAGGGAATTAGTTCACCGAGCCGATCAACGTAGACAGATTGAAGCAGTGGCTTGCCTGAGGAAAAGAAGACTGAGTAGTCACCAAGAGAATTGGCAGAAGACCTAACCCGACGGGATAGGAACATTCATACATGCATACACGTAACACATTTTGCATCCTTTTGTGTTTGTTTTGTTTTGTGTTCACAGGTTTTGAAGAAGAAAAGAGAAAGCGGCAAAGAACAAGCTAATCAGAAACGGTGAAAAGCACAGTATCAGATTTAGGTAATAATCCTAGGGTTGAGGCCCATTTGAGTTTGAGTTTTGGGTATGGCACTCTGGGGGGAGGCCCATATTAGCATCAACATCAGTCTTGCCGGGTATGACACTCTGGGGGCGAGGCCCACATTAGTTTCAGTATCAGTCTTGCCGGGTATGGCAATCTGGGGGCAAGACCCACGTCATTATCAGTAGCAGCCTTCCACATTGAGTATCAGTCTGGGGGTGAGGCCCACAGTTAGCTCAGTTCGGGACTAAAGCCCACATTCAGTACAATTCAGGAACAAATCCCACAGTCAGCTCAGATAGGGGATAAAGTCCACATTCAGTACATTTCATAAACAAAGCCTACAGTCAGCTCAGATCGGGGATAAAGCCCATATTTAGTACAATTCAGGAACAAAGCCCACAATCAGCTCAGATCGGGGATAAAGCCCACATTTTATACAATTCAGGAATAAAGCCCATAGTCAGCTCAGATAGGGGATAAATCCCATATTCAGTACAGTTCAGGAACAAAGCCCATAGTCAGCTCAGATCAGGGATAAAGCCCACATTTAGTACAATTCAGGAACAAAGCCCACAGTCAGCTCAGATAGGGGATAAAGCCCACATTCAGTACAGTTCAAGAACAAAGCCCGCAGTCAGGTCAGATCGGGGATAAAGCCCACATTCAGTACAGTTCGGGGATAAAGCTCACATTCAACATAATCAGGAACAGAGCCCACATTCAGCACAGTCAGGGGAATAGAGCCCTATCTTGCACAATTCGGGAATACAGCCCAGGGGAATAAAGCTCTCTCTTAACACAGTTTGGGAACAAGGCCCAAGGGAATAAAGCTCTATCTTAACATAGCTCGGGAACAAAGCCTAGGGGAATAAAGCCCACTTTCAGAGCAGTTCGGTAACAAGGCCCTGAGGAATAAAGCTATATCTCTACACAGTTCGGGAATAAAGCCTAGAGGAATAAAGCCCACTTTCAAAACAACTCAGGAATGAAGCCCAGGGGAATAAAGCTCTCTCTCAACGCAATTCGGGAACAAAGCCCAAAGGTCAAAGCATCTCAGGATAACAAGTAACTTAAGCAACAGCTGGCGAGCCAAGTAAGTAAAAAAAATGCAAGCATAACTTTGATAGGATTGTCATTGTCACACACTGCACAAGTCCCATCAAAGTGGGGGCGACTGTAGGCACTGTATTTTTGCATGTGAGTCCCTATGATGAGTCTCATTTGGAGACACTACCTTTTTAGTCGAGGAAGTTGCGGGAAACGGTCGTCGGAAGGGAATCGGTATTTCGTTAAATTTTATTCGCTTGTTTAGCTCCAGGCTCACTTGTTGGAACTTCGTCTTAAAACACACCCTTAGCACAAACCCCATAAGACACACACCAAGCCCATCTCACCCAAGCCCAATCTAAAAAATAATTAAAACATTTAAAATACATGTCACAATTAAATTAAAATCCAATTAACTAAATCAAATTAAAATCCAATTTAAATTAAAATAAATTAAATTCCTAATCTAAAAAAATTACATACCAAATTAAATAAATCACTCCCTTGATTTAAGATATTCCACCACCAATACAATTATTCTTTCCTTTTTTAAACTAATCCATCCCTAATTGATTTCTTTCCTTATTCAAACAAATCCATGCAAACCCTAATACCTTCCCTTTCTCTATATAAACAGGACACAAACTTCAACCCTTGCTCATAGCTCATTCACGGCCAAAAAGAAAAACAAAATAAAAACTCATCAACCCTAAACAAACAAGATCAACACCTCTAGCAGCCCTGCCCAATTCAACAAATCACGTCCTCACACACATAGCCATCGCCCAGACCTTCACGCATAAGCCCTGCCCCTAACCTTCATCAGCTCCATTTCACGTCCAACCCACATCACTCACGCCTTTAGCCATCCCTCCAACACACTTCACAAATCCACTCACACCTGTCACCATAACAACGTAGCAACGCCACTCAACCTCAACGAAACCTGCGCACAACACAGCCCTACACCACCATCACGTCTCTCTCCTCTCAAGCCACGTACCCACTCACGTAACCACTCAACCCATGCCACAAACCCCCATTCACGAGAAGCAACAGATAACCAAATCAGCCCTCATCAAACTGACCGAATAAACCAACTAAGCAGCATAAAAATAGTCCACTGCACGTCGAAACCAACACCAAACTACCTCACGTAACAGCCCCCAACACGCATCAGTCATAGCCTTTTTTCAGCCGCATAATTCCCTTACATACTTCACCTAAACTGTCAAGAATTCTGCTTTGAAAAATAGTGAACCAAAACAATCATTAAACAGTCCAAATATCTGCACTTTAAACCTTCAAAAACACCCAAAACAGTAGCCTAAATTATCAAAAGCAGTGGCCAAAGAAACATCAGCAAAATAGCAGCAAAACAACAAAAAAACGGAGTCAAAACAGTAGTTTAACAGCGAAACAACGAAGAAAGACGTAGACCAGTGAACCAGAAAAGTTACGGAGTGATAACCCTCCCGACGGACTTGTAACGCGCTTCCGAAAGTCGATATAAAAGGTTAGACCTGAGGGTATTTTTCACATCCATTTTCATTCATATTGTTATTGTTTACTGAGTTTTGTTTGCATGATTATTGTGGAGTGATGCATGTTGTGGCCCTTGAGTAGATAGAAAATGCATGTATTGTGAAATGATGTATGTTGTGGCCCTTGAATAAAATGAAAAATATGTCGCCTATCGTGGTATATAGGATGGAAACCCAGACATAAATTTCATAGCCGATTTCGAATGAACGGTAGTATGATCTGTACTCGGGATACAACTCCACGTACCACTTGAGCAAACGGCGCATATTTTGTTTTATGTTGTTTTTATTCATTTATTATCCGCTATTTAAATTCTGCAAGTTATTTGTTTGAGTAATGATGAGGTAAAGCGCATGGGCTTAGTAAGTGCGATTAAAGGTCCTCTATTTCGAGGGGTTAAAATCCTTTACCACGATGCTTTGCCGCGCCGGACGACGTATATTCGGTTGAATGTGAGATGTGTTCAATCGGGTATACGAAGTCTGATATTGTTGTTTTTTTTATCTCTTATATGTATTGTGTTATTAGCGCATGGACTTAATAAGTACGATTAAAGGTCATCTATTTTGAGGGGTTAAAATCCTTTACCACGATGCTTTGCCGCGCCGGATGATGTATATTCGGTTGAATGTGAGATGTGTTCAATCGGGTATACGAAGTCCGATATTGTTGTTTTTTATCTCTTATATGCATTGTGTTATTAGCGCATGGGCTTAGTAAGTTGGATTATAGGTCCTCCATTTCAAGGGGTTAAAGAACCTTTACCACGATACTTCGCCGCGCCTTTTATTTCGTTATTCGCTTTTCTTTGTATGTCATCTTCTTGCATAATCATGCATCATGTTGCATTGCGCATGGGCTTAGTAAGTCAGATTAAAGGCCCTCCATTTGGAGGGATAAAAAGCCTACGGTCTACCTTTACCACGATGCTTTGCCGCGCCTTTTAGCCCGTTATTACTTATTAGGTGTCATCCATTCATCCGTTCACGTATGTGTCATGTTGTTTACTGCATTTTGGAGGTCACTGCTGTAACCCAGTTCGAAAGCATTTCAGAACACCGCACGAACACATATTTTCTGTCTCAGTTCGTTCGAACGTGTTTACGAACGCTACTCGAATGCGAACCTTCTTTTTACCATTCGAACAGGCTACGAACGCCGCACGAACGCCCACGGTAAACAGGCCATTTTCCATCACATCTCATGCACGGTTGCTCATTATGTCATTTATCTTTTTGATTGTTCATGTTCTCACAGATAGTCATTTATTGTGTTCATAAGATTACATGTTCATTTCCATGATGCATGTTTATACGGTAGTTATCTACTTATGCTTCCGCATTCATCCATTCAACATGTTCATGAAGTTGTATGCTTGCCGTGTTTCAATGCATCTTTATGCATGCAAATTCGGACATAGATTACATGCAAATAGGTTGTATGCAAATTTGGACATAAATTACATGCAAATAGGTTGTATGCAAATTTGGACATAGATTATATGCAAATAGGTTGTATGCAAATATGAAAATGCGTTACATGTAAACTTAGATACGAGCCTCGTATTGATGCATGCGAACTTAGGAGTAAATTATCCTTGGAAATAAATGTTGCTTAGGCTTGGTTAAATTATTGCACAAATCGTTTCATTACAAGTGGCATAAGTAAGGGACCATTCCGAACCCAACGGTTTGAGGTCTTCCCTTGTGAGGGGTGAGTGCGGCCTTAAACTATTTTCGCTGTTCACACCGGGTGGCGACTCCATCATTCTCCGGTTTAGTCCCCCGCGGGCTACTCCGTACTCTCAACCGGGCCGCGAGCCTGGAACAGCATGCGTCGCCCAGTTTCTGTGTCCCACAGTCTGGCGACTCCACTGGGGATATAGAATCGGACTAGGATTAAGAGAGGTTGAAACTTCACTGGCCATTGGAGGAAGATGATCAATGATGCGGCCTTCGTGGAGTCGGGCCTTATTCGGAGCGCACCCCCACAGGCCCCGAGGCAATTAGGTAGCTCCCAACTAACAGTCGAAAATATTCCTTGTGCTCAGCTCGAACTGAATGAAGTTATCTGAATCTAGAAACTGACTATGCTTTCTGGCTTGTATTATGCAGGAATGTCAAAACAAGCCAAATTCATTGAGCGGCTCCTAGGTCTGACCAAGAGATCCGGGCCGGGCCAGCCGGGAGCTCTCGGAAGCGGCCGACCACTACAGAGTCCAAAGGAAAATCAAAACTTCCCACTCGTCCGGTGGCCCAGCTTCCACCTTCCCCAACAATGGTGGCACCAAGTGCAGCGGTCCGACCCTATTCTTATTCATCCAGGTCTGGGAGAAAATGATGCCGCTTGCTCGGAGATGAGGTGGTCGAACTCCAAGAGGAGGATGAGGATGAGAAGCCATTGATCAGGAGGTCCACAGCTCGGTAGGAGAGGAGAACTACCGATGTTCCTCCCAAAACCAGGAATGGAGTGGTGCTGCTTGGGGTGGACGATCTCAATGAGAAGGTCTGGGATTCCACTTCTCACCTAGTGCCGGCGATCAATTTGTTAGCCGATGCAGTGCCTCTCGAGTGGATCCCAACATTCGAGGACCTCTCCCCCGAGGATGTGATCTCTAAATTCTATATCCGAATTGCTGAGGTAAACACCCTTCTCTGTTTCCATTCTGTATTTTTACTTATTGATCTCTGACTTTTCATTCTTTATTGCAGGAGAACTATGTGATGGCCCGTAATAAGGACTTGCTTGTGAGCCTTTTATCTGATGGGGGCCAGGTACAGAGGCTCCAATGCCAAATTACAAAGCGAGAGGCCGAACTGTCCAAGAAAGAGGAAGACTTGAGGTAGGTCGTGGCCGAGCTGGCCAGAAAAGAGAGAGAAAACCAAGTACTCAAACAAGTCGCGGCCGAGGCTATTGCTTTGAACAATTCCCTCCACAAAGCCTCTACCATTGCCAAGAAAAATATGGAGGCTCCCCAAGAGGAAGCCAAACATCTGAGGTGGGAGGCAGCGAGCTCGGATTCCAAACTTAAAGCGGTGACCAAAGAGATGGATCAAGTTCGGGAGGCGCTGAAGAAGAGAGAGACTGAACTGGAGGACGAGCGGGAGAAAGCTAGGCTCGAGGGGGATAGCGATTGTGCTCAAATCATTCCGATGGTGATGCCCGGGGTGGACATAGGATCCATTCATGTTGCCATTCGTTTCTACAGAGGGGAGCTCTTAGAGGATGAGGCTCGTGAACTTCTTGCCCTTCCTACGGAGGAGATCTAGGACCCCGAGCCCCTTGCTGCCGTGCCCATGTCCCCGGTCCCTGAGGAGATACAACTTCAGGCACATGCCCTTGTCCCTGAAGTGCCTGAATTAGAAGTAGCTGAAGCTCATCCTGCCTCTCAAGTTGAAGCTAAGGTTCCCCTTACCGCGCCTGCACTAGAGGTCCTGCCACCCGGGCCCGACTAAGAAGAAAAAGCTGCCCTTGTGCGGGCTGATGAGTGCGGGTGACCCTAAGGGGGCTGTATGTACCAAACAATACGCTTATTTTTGTAATATTAATGCACAATTTCTTTTTTGCTATATATTTTGAATGCTCTACTCCCTGCTTCCCATACTTAGCTAAATTTTTGCTTTCAATTTACTAACTTGCTCTTCTGAGTCTGAATGTGAGAAGAAATTCTGACCCCGATCAATTCGAATCTGGCCATGAGGGGAATGCTCTGTCCCCTAGCCGATGACAAATGCACTCGGTGGGACATAACCCGACCCCGAGCTGATGAAACACTTGGCTCTAGGGAATGTTACCTCCCAAGACCAACAAAGATTCGGCCATGAGGGGAATGCTCCGTCCCCGTGCCGATCATATGTACTCAGTGGCACATAACCCGACCCTGAGCTGAAGAAACACTTTGCTCTGGGGGAATGTTACCTCCCCAGGCCAACCAAGATCCAGACATGAGGGAATGCTCTGTCCCCATGCCGATCATATATACTCGGTGGGACGTAACCCGACCCCGATCAGAAGAAACACTTGGCTTTGGGGGAATGTTACCTCCTCAGGCCAACCAAGATCTAGACATGGGGGAATGCTCCGTCCCCATGTCGATCATATGTACTCGGCGGGACTTAACCCAACCCCGAAACACTTGGCTCTGGTGGAATGTTACCTCCCAAGGCCAACCAAGATCCGGACATGGGGGAATGCTCCGTCCCCATGCCGATCATATGTACTCAGTGGGACGTAACCCGACGCCGAGCTGAAGAAACACTTGGCTTTGGGGGAATATTACCTCCCCAGACCAACAAAGATCCGGACATGGGGGAATGCTCTGTCCCCAAGCCGATCATATATACTCGGTGGAACGTAACCCGACCCCGAGCTGAAGAAACATGATAGCCTTGGCAGAACTAATCTGGAACACATAACCTCGGTGGAAGGAATCATGCCCTGAGCTGGTAGAACAAGATAGCCTCGGTAGAACTAATCCAGCCCCGAGCTGGTGAAACATAATATCCTCGGCAGAACTAATCCAGCCCCGAGCTGGTGAAACATAATAGCCTCGGTGGAACTAATCCAACCCCGAGCTGGTGAAACATACTAGCCTCGGCGAAACTAATTCAGCCCTGAGTTGGTGAAACAGATGAGACTTTATCATGAGGGATGATTTTCAACCTCTGAGGCTCCGCGGATCCCGGTGCAGACGTCCCCTTACCGGGCATCAGCAAAAACAAAAATGGAAATGAGACAAGGTTAGCACAATGGAGGTGACTTAGAACATACTCCACACAGACCCAAAAATGATATCAACTCGGGTACCCCGAGGCAGCGTCCTACCTGATGCCTCCCAAAACACAATTCTGAACCTTACAATTCAGTGTCCCGGCTAGCTAGGCTACGGATCGGTGAGCGGCCAAAGTCATGAGGGCAGAAACCTCCTCATACTGGGCGACTTTGGAGTCTGAAAACGCTATGAGGGCAAAAACCTCCCTATGTTATGCTTCTCATGATCCGACACGGTTAGGTAGATACCCCACGGGGGAAGAAACCTCCCCGTGTATGCCATCCCAGTTGTTTCTCAATGGGACTCACCAGCCAACTCACATGGGAAGAAACCTCCATTGGTCTGGTTTACCCGAGCTCACAATGGTCATGGAGGCTCTTTGGCCGTCCCCATGCCATGTGTCCTGGTAGTTCTCAACGGGATTCACCAGCCAACTCGCAGGGGAAGAAACCTCCATGGGTCCGGTTTACCCGAGCTACTCCTAAAAAATACGAGTCATGGGGTAGTAACGCTCCGGCCTTGGGGTTTTGATAATGAAACCCGTGATTGGCGTGCCACGAGGGGTTCACGCTTTTCCCGCATGTACCCCATCCCTTGCTGCGTTCTGGATCCTCAAAGGTGAAAGGAACCAGGTCGGGACACTTCTACACGAGGGTTTGATAATGACACCTGGGATTGGCGTGCCACGGGCTTGGTGCCCTTCCTAGCTACCGAGCACCCCTTCACATCGAGCACATCCCAAGAATATTGAACATATCTTTCGCATTCAATTAACAAACAAGTAAAAATGGACAAGTTCTTTAATTCAAAAGTGAAAGTTTTATTCATATTCGAGGGACCTGCTGCCCATCTTACAACTCTTTACGGGTCATTTTAAGAGAGATTTTTACAATCATTTCTAGCTATTGTCTTGTAGTCCGACACATCTTCTAATCCGAGCTTGACTCTGAAAGCTCCAGACCATGTTGACAGGAATCCCCCGACCAGGCCTTCCAAAACCATTTCTGAACAAATCTAGGAGCCCTACCGGGATCTTCTGTTCTGACTCCTTGTTGCCCGCCCCGTGGGTTCTTTCTCATTTCCTCCCATTCAGGGAGGCTACTACGCTGAACGGATGGGCCCCTGATGGAGGCTGACCTCGTGCCCTCGACCGACTAGTTCCTTGGTTGATCCTTGAGGACTACTTTGGCCCTGAAATTGAGAACCTGGTAGGTCGAACAAGCGTATCACCTTCTCTCAGAGGAACTTGTTCAGCTACGGCCGGTGGCAGATAAACATCACCCATTTTTGACGTTACATTTCATTCTACAACTCAGTCTTAATGGGTGATCGTTGGCCATCCTTTTTACATTTCATTATACAACTCAATAAGGAGAGCTGTTGCTTTCCCCATCTTTCCCAGTGTCGTCAATCTTCTTATCTCTTGCGATCCATTTCCTCTTTCCACTCGAACCAACCTTCTCCCATTCCCTTCCCCTCGCATCCAGTCTTCCTTTCGCTTTCCCAAACCACTCTGTTGCTGAACTCTCCAACGACCTATGGCTTTCGCCTTCAGCCATCGTCTCACTAAGCAAGTTGCTTTTTTTTTCTTTCCCCACAGACGGTGCCAACTTTTGACGGGTGATTTTTGTCCCAATGGCAGTTTCGAGATAACTCTCCTGAGACAATCCTCCTTCAACCTTGAATTTATTTGGTTATGGGGGACCAAAAACAAATGTAGCAAAAGGCAAAATGAACATAAAATCGACAAAGAGAGTTTAATGTGGTTCGGCGGAGCAAGTCCAGCCTACGTCCACGGGCACAAAGTGGGGGGGGGGTTGCTTTTTATTACTAAGCCGAGCTCGGCCGACCTGTTTCTGGAAGGTCTAAGAAGAAATTGAGCTGTTTGCTTCTATGTTTCTTTCTTTTACAAGTAATGTTGCCTCTTTTGCTACAAGATTTTACTATCCCCTACAAACGAGACTAACTTTCCTTTATATACTAAGAGAATTACAACACAATTCCCATGCTTTCTTGATGTCATCCACGTGAT
>SKCR01005346.1:0-25986 GCA_019454045.1 Zanthoxylum bungeanum | reverse complement strand
TTATTTTGCAGATAAAAAAATATTGGGACTCAATGAAATCATTTAGGACGAAATGTGGGTCAAATAAGGGAAAAAATTGGACTTGACATATTAATTTTGGAGATTGGAAACTTGAAAGGGCGTTCTAACGAAGTGCAGTTTCGGAAATTCCAATTTTGCGAAATTGTCATATTTTGGGCATAACGTTTTACTCCGATATCGGATTGAGCTGATTCAAGTTCCAGATTAAAAGACAATCAAAGCTCTACAACTTTAAAGAACAAAATAATTTCGAAGTCTGAAAAATTCATGACCGAAATTGATGAAACATCCAGAAGTGTGTTATGTGTAATTATTAAAGTCATTTTCAAAGCAAAAAAAAAATTAATAAATAAAAAATAAAAATAGTCAAGCTCCCACCAAATCCATGATAGAAATTAATAATGGATTGGGTGGAGCAATTAATAATGGATTTGGTGGATGATTTGATGGAGGCAAAATTTTACCTATAAATACCAAGCCATTTCATTTGTAAATTCATACTTTCTTCTAAGGAATTCCTTAAGAATAACTATGAAGATTGTATCTTGTTTGTTTATTTACAGCTTTCAGTAATTAGTTTCCGCTTTCACACTTTCTTTTCTTTACTTTTCAGTTTTTACTTTCCGCAATTTACTTTTACGCACAGTACTTTCCTTTCTTTATTTATCAGTTTTTACTTTTCAGTAATGAGGAGGTAATTCCCCCTTGCTGGGATAAAAGGTAAAACTTTTATTACTAATATTTAGATTAATCTCACTTAATTATAATATAATAACTATTTAAAATCTGACTTAACGAGGATACCACTGTATTGGTCGATTGGTAATTAATTATAAATTGGTTTTAACCTGACTAAGCATGGATACCGCCTGGTTGGTCGGTTGGTAATTAATTATTAATTTTACTTAATCAGGATACCGTCTATATGGCTGGTTGGTAATTATCACGCAAAGTTAATATATTATATTAAGGGAGATATCTAAAATAGTAGTAATAAAAGTGGATCTTTTTACCTCATCATTTTCTTTATTGTACTTTTACTTATTTACTTTCAGCAATTTATTTTTCAGCAATTTACTTTTCAGCAATTTACTTTCAGCAATTTACTTTCAACAATTTACTTTTCAGTAATTTACTTTTCAGCAATTTACTTTTCAGCAATTTAATTTTCAGCAATTTACTTTATGTCTTTTATTTTATTTAAGTTTTTACCAGCCCTAGTTATGTGTCATAACTAAGTTAGTTATCTGGGGTTGTGATGAAGTCCAATATCACCAGTTTATAAGGGGTTAAATTACGGTTTGGGTAATATAAAGGTTTATTTATTGAGCCTTAGTCTTAATGCATCTTGTTAACTGGTCATTAATAAGATTGATTCGGTAAACTTAAAATGAACTTGGAAAAGGGATTTTAGGTTTAAGACCTTAGACTTAATAGCCCACGATCTTCCTTGAGGATAGATAACCCTTTAATAGATTTCCTTACAGGATAGGAATATACCTGTCGGACGGGGGTAGCCATAATTGGAACTTAATCTTAATGAATTTAGATAACTTAATTGACATAGGAATATGATTAATCGGATTACACTGGGTATTTGTATCTGACCATCGGAAGAGGCTTTTACATAATTTCGTGTTCCAGGTTAATAAATCGATATATTACACAACCGTAAGATAACCTTCATCTTTAAAAATGATATTGGAAAGATTCACAACCCTGGATAGTTTTATAAAATTGAATTTTCCTAAATCTACTTTCAAGCAATTTCATTTACTTGTTTGAAGTGTAAAGTCACCATCCAATCAAATAACCAATCCATTAGATACTCGTAAGAATTTGACTTCATAAATTAATAACAAAAGGTTTTAAGTCCTCGTGGGATCGATACTTTTATACTACTTGAACGATACATGCACTTGCGTTATACGTGTGTGATTACGCCGGTTAAGTTTTTGGCGCCGTTGCCGGGGACTTATTTATCTTTCACTATTAGTTTTGAGGTTAGATACCTTTACTTGTATCTAATTTTCTTTTTACTTATTGTTTTTGTTTTCACTTGTTTCAGGTTCTGAGACACTACTGTTAGGGATATGCCATATACCCAACTTGTGGATGGGCTATATTTACTTGTATTTGTAATATTTTCATTAATAATAAAATTGAAATATTTATTATACGTGTCTTACATAAATTATATGAATCATCAAGCACTGTAATGAAGCCCTTGGAGTAATAAGATGATGGCTCCACACCTTATGAGAATCATTACTCTTAAACGTTCCTATTCATAGTTTTGTGAATAATCTAGGCATTCACAAAACGGAGAGACTAGCATGATGATATGATCCGCCCTTAAGTGGGGTAGCCGATCTCATGGGCTACTAGCGGAGATCCGTCCGTTTGGTGTATCACATGGATGCATGAGTTGCTCGTGTCCATCGAACTAACCGCCGAAAGTTTTCACATGAAGTGTTTATCCCATGTGTCTGTGAGAACTTTCATGTATCGATTGTATGACTAGTCCTTAGACTTGAGGTCCTTACAATCTTATGTATGGATCAAATGACTTTGACATTCTCCTTCCCAGGTTCAAAAGATCCGATCATAAGGGTATGATTGGGTCATTTTTTGAAACACATGAAGTTTGTAAAGATACAACAGAGAATCGCCACTCTCTCGGATATATTTTCTTATAAGAGTAGTATTCCAGTTCGCGGGTTGATATGTGTGATAAGTGCTTGAGACTGTGGCTGCAGCAGAAGAATCATGTGAGATTCTTGGGTTAGCATGATTCATGACACTATCAACATCATACTTTTGACTATATGGGTAGACATTTTCCATACCCTAGGTCAAAAGGTGGGATACATTAAGGCGAGGGACAATATCATATGTAAATCGCATACAGAATGGGTATATATATATCTTTCCTTCTCATTTGGGGGCATTGGCATGTTGCTAGATGTCAACCTTGGTCATTTAAATCGAACGACCATCTGATCGGAGGATAATTTATGTTCGATTAAATTATCACGATTCATTTCATGTCCAACTTGAGGGGAACCCAAAAGGTCACACACAACAAAGTCGAAATCAATGGTTAATAGTGCACAGTACAAATTTAACATCATATATGATTGTTGTAGGAATTTTTCATAAATGGTTCAATCTGTCTAATTATTGAACAGATCATTTATGAGGTTCCATAGTGGCTTAGGGATTGGTGAATGATGATAGGGGCACTTTGGGAATTGGAATAAATAAATAAATAAAAACGTGAATAGTAATGTGAATAGTAACGTGAATAGTAATGTGAATAGTAAAAAAATTTATTTGTTATTTGTTTTGAATTCCAATTCGGCCCAAACTCTTATTAGGGTTTTATAATCTCATTAAACCATTAAATTAAGATCCAATGGCTAAGATTAAATTAGCATTTATCCCACATCGGATTCTTAATTAATTTTGTTGTCTTTGAAGCACCTATATACACCCAAAGAATTCTTCACAAATTTTTGCACCAAACCTTTCATATCTTAGGTTTTATATAAGTGAGCAACTCTAAAGCTTAAGAGTAAGCCACTGATTTTGAGGATCCTTAAGTCTAATTGACTAGAGGAACCTCAAGTTAAAAGTTTTGAGGTATTTGCCTAGGCTAGCACCAAGGGCAAAATACATGTGCACTCAAGGCGTAGTCTTGCCGTTGAGTTTTGGCTTTGGTGTGTGCATCTTTGGAGGCCACACACTTGGGTGGCTCTTTGGAAAGTGGAAAAGCTTGCTGAGTTCGAGAAAAGCTTGTAGATTGGAGGGAGGACTGGATGAGTCTTCGGTTCAAGTAAGTCTTTTTCTTTCTTTATTTTAATTAGAGTTCTTATGATAGTTAGCATGTTTACGTTTATGTTCTTTGCATGTTTTATGAGTTTTTATGCTTAGAATATATAGTAACATGCCTAGGCTTGTAGAATAATCAAAACAAATGGGTCTTAGGCAAAGGGATAGCGGCATCATAATTTGATTTATTTAATTTTCCATTATGCACTCGCGGCCGCTTCCCATAACTACATGAGACGAACTAGAAGCTTTGAACTACGACCGTTTGACCCAGAGATTGAAAGAACCATCAGACAGTTAAGAAGGGAAAGGCGAGAAGGCTAAGAAGCAATCGTTAACATGGAACCTGAACCTTTGGAGGTTGCACCACCAATTCCCATTCGAGACAGAACCATTCCAGTGGTTGACGGCCTCTTTCATGTATTGTATTTCCTCCCTTACCAGCAAATGCGTGTGACATCAAAACATGCATTCAGATGATTCAGCAGTCAGTTCAGTTCGGGGGGAATGCAACTGAAGATCCTAATGCCCATATCAGTAACTTCCTGGAAGTTTACGGTACTTTCAACTACAACCGAGCAGCTGAAGAAGCTATGAGACTGCGAGTTTTTCCATATTCCTTGAAAGACAGAGCCCAAGCTTGGCTACATTCACTACCAGTAGGTTCCATCACAACTTGGAACACTCTAGCCACAAAATTCCTTGCAAAATATTTTCCACCAGCCAAAACAGCAAAGTTGAGGAATGACATCACATCTTTTGTACAACAAGATCCAGAATCCCTTTACGAAGCTTGGGAAAGATTCGAAGATTTGCTCCGGAAATATCCTCACCATGAGATTCCAAAGTGGCTTCAAGTCCAAACTTTCTATAATGGACTTTCTAGACTAATGAGAACCATAATTGATGCTGCTGCTGGAGGAGCTTTGATGGCAAAAGGAGAAGATCAAGCCTGGGACTTAATCGAAGAAATGGCTAACAACAATTCATTGTGGCCAACGGAAAGGAGCATGATTCAATGAATTGCTGGAATTTATGAAGTTGGAGCCAACACGGCACTGAATTCCAAGCTGGATATGATTTGCAAAAATCTGGAAACTTTTAATATGAAGGTTAATGATCGATCCACAAGTTCACCATATGGAGGAGAACCAGAACCAGAGCCAAAACAACATAAAGAAACAGAGAACTATGTCAACAATTTCAACAGACATGGGAACAGTCCATATTCCAACACCTACAATCCAGGGTGGAGGAATCATCCTAATTTTTCATGGAGCAATAATTCAGGGCAAAAGAAAAATCCACCACCTGGATTTCAACAGCAAAACAAAAGCTAGTAGTTTGAAAAAGAACCAGAAATAAAAGAATGGATTGCAGAGATGTTCAAAAAGCAACAATCAGCATATGATGCTATTTTTCAAAGCCAATCTGCTTCCATCAAAGCACTGGAAAATCAAATTGGACAGTTGGCCAATGCTCAGAGTTACAGACCACCAGGGAACCTTCCTAGCAACACAGAACCAAATCCAAGGAACCGAGGAAAGGAGCAATGCCAAGCCATTACTTTGAAAAGCGGTACTGAAATCAACAAAGATGTTTGAATCAAGGCAACAATTGAAGAGGTTCCTAAAGATGCAGTTCCACAGATGGAGGAAAAAGAATCAAAGGAAAAAGATCAAGAAAAATTCACTTCACCTCCACATTTTCCACAGCGTCTCCAGAAAAACAAACTCGACAAGCAGTTTGCTCGATTCTTAGAGGTGTTCAAAAAGTTGCACATCAACATTCCATTCGCAGAAGCGTTGGAAGAAATGCCCAGCTATGTCAAATTTATGAAATATATTCTTTTACGAAAGTAGAGATTGGGAGATTACGAGACAGTAGCATTGACAAAAGAATGCAGTGCAATCATTCAGAGGAAACTTCAACCGAAGTTGAAAGATCCTGGCAGTTTCATTTTCCCATGCACCATTGGAGAACATTATATCGGTAAGGCTTTATGTGATTTAGGTGCAAGTGTTAATTTAATGCCTTTTTCTATTTACAGGAAACTGCAAATTGGAGAAGCAGTGCCTACCTCAGTCTCTCTGCAACTTGCTGAGAGAACACTCGTATTTCCGAGAGGTGTAGTTGAAGATGTGCTGGTCAAAGTTGACAAATTCATTTTCCCAGTAGATTTTATTGTCCTTGATATGGAGGAAGACGAAGACGTTCTGATCATCCTCGGGAGACCATTCTTGGCTACAGGTCGAACCATTATTGATGTACAAAAAAGAGAACTAACCATGAGGGTACAGGACCAAGAAGTAACATTCAATGTTTTCAAAGCCATGAATTTCCCGGATGTCGAGAATGAGGAATATTTCAGACTTGGTGTGATAAATAATACCATCCAACCTGCGATGCAATGCAAAGTTCTACTAATAAACTTAAAGCATGTCAATTGCCTGTGGAGCCTAAAGATAAAGCGTACTGCGCACTGAAGAAGCTAATTCTTGCACTACAAGCAACAGAAGAGAAACAGTCCCACCAGCTCAATGAATTGAAGGAATTTCACATACAGCCTTTTGAGAATGCCAAATTGTACAAAGAAAAGGCCAAGAAGAGACATGGTGAGAAGTTAGTGCGCATACAACTTGAACCAGGGAGGAAGGTATTGTTAAACAAATCAAGGGTAAAACTCTTCCCATGGAAGCCAAAATTGCGGTGGTTAGGTCCATTCCTAATCACTAAGGTTTTACCAGATAGAGCCGTTGAGTTACATGATCCCGACTTCAACAAAACATTCAAGGTTAAAAATAAGCATGTCAAGCACTCCTATGGAGAATCATTTGAGCGACAAAAAGAAAATTTCACACTTTCAGATCCAGCATAATGTTCGTGCAGTCATGTCTAGCTGACGACGTTAAATTTAGCGCTAGTTGGGAGGCAACCCATGCAATTTGTGTATATATTGTGATTTGGTGTCTTTTATATTTTGTTTGTTTAGTTTTTACAGGTTAAGTCATTTCAAGATGGAAGATGCTCTCTTAAATCTTCACAAGCAATTTCCCTATCTCCCTCAAAATTCTCTGATGAAAGTTCACAAAGCTCGCTTGGAACGGATGAGACTACTGATGATCAAAGGTATGCCTACTGATATTCGTTGGATTATTGAATCACGGGTCCGATTGGCAGGTGAGTCCTCTGACTCTTTTATTTCACATCTTCCTGGTTTAGGAAGAAGTACATATGCTAAAAAAAGAAGAGCCAAAAGAATGTATGTTTGTTATAAATGTGCTCATATATTTTGTGATACTCGTTTTCGATCCTTAGGAATGGTGTCTGATAACCGTGAAGATAAGATTACTTTCATTAGGGATGGCTTGAGTAAGGAGTCATTGGATGAAATATCTAAAACTCTTGAGACGCATCCTATTGGATATGTATATCATGAAATTCGCATGTTATATACACAATTCAGTAAAGAAAGACAACAATTAAGTCTCGGGAATCTGACTCTAAAAGACCCTGTTTGCCAATTTATAAGAAAATTGGATGGGAAGCTTGTCCCTGACGTATAGACTTCATTCAAGCCGTTACATTATTGTAAATATTATATCTCTTTGTCTTTTCCTAATAATTGTGATTTTTGACCTTTCATGATTTACTATTTTGCTCCGACAGGATCCATGCTATTTTTTGACCTTTCATGATTTACTATTTTGCTACTAATCGTCCTTTTGAAGA
Organism: Zanthoxylum bungeanum; assembly: GCA_019454045.1. NCBI lineage: Eukaryota > Viridiplantae > Streptophyta > Magnoliopsida > Sapindales > Rutaceae > Zanthoxylum > Zanthoxylum bungeanum. The sequence continues at coordinate 18,399 of SKCR01005346.1, read as the reverse complement.
TACTTGTGCTATTATTACTCACCCTTTTCAGGTTCTATAAATTCAACTCATCATTGCACTTTTTAAGGCATCCAGATAAAAATGGAAGCTACTTCAAGAAGACGGGTTGAAAATATATGTGTTTTGCGGTACCAGTGTTGGTGTTAAACCAGAATACGTAACAGCAGCATAGGAATTGGGTCGAATCATTGCTGCAATGAATATGCACTTAGCATATAGCGGTGGCAATCTTGGACTAATGGGGATCGTTTCAAAGGCTGTACAGGATGGAGGCAGTCAAGTCTTGGGAATCATCCCAAAACCCTTGGCGGAGGTGAATCTTATTGGATCATCAAACGGCTGTCGGGTATGTCTAAACGACTGGTAGAGATGATTAACCGTGCCGATGCTTTTATTACTTTGCCAGAAGGCTTGGGCACGATGGAGGAAATTTTTACAGTACTATCTTGGGCAAACTTGAACATACACCAGAAACCGCTTGGACTGTACAATGTTGATGGATTTTATGATTTTCTTTGTGTGTTTCTTGATGATGTCTGGAGAAATGGGTTCGTGTCAAAGCCTATAAAAGAACTCCTCTTTACTGCCAGAACTGCCCCAGATTTAATTGACCAAATCTTAGCCTTTGAACCTCAAATTGAACCCATTCTTTCCAAGATAAACTGGTCCGATAATGATCATCGTAAGAGGCGTCGGATAAATATGCATGGTAACATACGGACATGAGATGTAATTAAAAAGTTTGTAATATTCAGTGCTCTAGTTTAATTGGAGGAAGCACCTAAAAAGCTATGGGATATAAAAAAACAAAACAAAAAAAATCGTCTGAGATCCGAGTTATTAAGTCTGTATGGGTGTTTTAACACCTAGTGCCCTAAAACCAACTAGTTTGGGAGCCACTGGCCCAAAGCTTGCTACATGGATCAAAGATGTTGCAAAATAATATATATATATATATATATATATATATATATATATATATATATATATATATATATAATATATATATATATGAAGTCTGAGTAATTAAGTCCGTATGGGTATCTTAACACCTAGTGCCCTAAAACCAACTGGTTTGGGAGTCACTGGCCCAAAGCTCGCTACATAGATGGAAGATATTGTATATAAATAAAAAAAAATCATAAATCAAAAAAAAAAAAAATCAGAAAAAATATTCCATTGCTAAAAAAGGTGTGAATTCTGATAAACATTTAGGACAAAAATATTACTTTCTTCTCAACTGCACTTGTGACTATTGTGGGCAAAAATGAGTTTATTGATATTTTGTTGGCTATGTATATGAAGAATGGTAAAAAAATAATCGGAGAATTCACTTATTCGGTAATTTAGAAAGAAATAAAACAACTATTAACTTGGATAAAAAGTTTCACATGTTTAGTCACTAACTTCTTTATTCTCTGTTCTCTTGTCTTTTTGCTTTTGTGTGCATTAGTTTTATTATCTTTTTACTTTTGTAAAACTTTTGGGGGTATCGTTGCTGTAAGCCCTCACGAGACTACAACTCGTCCACTAGGGACACCTAGGGGTTTAAAGGCTTGTTACATACGCTAAATGCAACTGTGATACCTACGAAAGTGGCTTAGTTTAATTTTAATTATTTCTTATATTTTATTATTTTGCTCGAGGACTACCAAAATGTTAGGTTTTGGGGTGTGATGAGCGGAAAATATATCAATATTTACCGCCCCTTTTACTTAATATTTTATTTAGTTTCTCAGGTTTGATGAACGTTTTGATGTGTTTTAGTTTATTTTGCAAATAAAATAATATTGGGACTCAATGAAATCATTTAGGACGAAATGTGGGTCAAATAAGGGCAAAAAATTGGACTTGACATATTAATTTTGGAGATTGGAAATTTGAAAGGGCGTTCTAACGAAGTACAGTTTCGGAAATTCCAATTTTACGTAACTGTCGTATTTTGGGCATAACGTTTTACTCCAATATCGGATTGAACTTATGCAAGTTACATATTAAAGAAGACTCAAATCTCTACAACTTTGAGGAACAAAATAATTTCGAATTCTGAAGATTCCATGACCGAAATTGATGAAAGATCCGGAAGTGTGTTATGTGTAATTATTAAAGTCGTTTTCAAAGCAAAAATAAATAAATAAATAAATAAATAATAAAAATAGTCAAGCTCCCACCAAATCCATGATAGCAATTAATAATGGATTTGGTGGAACAATTAGTGGAGCAATTAATAATGGATTATGTGGATGATTTGATGGAGGCAAAATTTTTCCTATAAATACCAAGCCATTTCATTTGTAAATTCATACTTTCTTCTAAGGAATTCCTTAAGAATAACTATGAAGATTGTATCTTGTTTGTTTATTTACAGCTTTAAGTAATTAATTTCCGCTTTCACACTTTCTTTTCTTTACTTTTTCAGTTTTTACTTTCTACAATTTACTTTTACGCACAGTACTTTCCTTTCTTTACTTTTTCAGTTTTTACTTTTCAGTAATGAGGAGGTAACTCCCTCTTGCTGGGGTAAAAGGTAAAAATTTTATTACTAATATTTATATTAATCTCCCCTAATTATAATATAATAACTATTTAAAATCTGACTTAACAAGGATACCGCCATATTGGTCAGTTGGTAATTAATTATAAATTGGTTTTAACCTGACTAAACATTGATACCGCCTTGTTGGTCGGTTGGTAATTAATTATTAATTTGACTTCATTAGGATACCGCCTAAATGGCTGGTTGGTAATTATCACGCAAAGTTAATATATTATATTAAGGGAGATATCTAAAATAGTAGTAATAAAAGTGGATCATTTTACCTCAGCATTTTCTTTATTGTACTTTTACTTTATTTACTTTCAGCAATTTACTTTTCAGCAATTTACTTTTCAGCAATTTACTTTCAACAATTTACTTTTCAGCAATTTACTTTCAGCAATTTAATTTTCATCAATTTACTTTATGTCTTTTATTTTATTTAAGTTTTTACCAGCCCTAGTTATGTGTAATAACTAAGTTAGTTATCTGGGGTTGTGATGAAGTCCAATATCACCAGTTTATAAGGGGTTAAATTACGGTTTGGGTAATATAAAGGTTTATTTATTGAGCCTTAGTCTTAATGCATCTTGTTAACTGGTCATTAATAAGATTGATTCGGTAAACTTAAAATGAACTTGGAAAAGGGATTTTAGGTTTAAGACCTTAGACTTAATAGCTCACGATCTTCCTTGAGGATAGATAACCCTTTAATAGATTTCCTTACAGGATAGGAATATACCTGTCGGACGGGGGTAGCCATAATTGGAACTTAATCTTAATGAATTCAGATAACTTAATTGACATAGGAATATGATTAATAGGATTACACTGGGTATTTGTATCTGACCATCGGAAGAGGCTTTTACATAATTTCGTGTTCCATGTTAATAAATCGATATATTACACAACCGTAAGATAACCTTCATCTTTAAAAATGATATTGGAAAGATTCACAACCCTGGATAGTTTTATAAAATTGAATTTTCCTAAATCTACTTTCAAGCAATTTCATGTACTTATTTTAAGTTTAAAGTCACCATCGAATCAAATAACCAATCCATTAGATACTCGTAAGAATTTGACTTCATAAATTAATAACAAAAGGTTTTAAGTCCTCGTGGGATCGATACTTTTATACTACTTGAACAATACGTGTGCTTGTGTTATACATGTGTGATTACGCCGATCAGGGATTCCTGACGCTTTGCTGTCTCTCTCTCTACTGATAAAATCTTACAACTTTTCATAATCTTTAGTTTAAATTTCAAATTTAATCTTTTCTTTAATAAAGTTATTGCCTAAACGTTTTTGCTTGAGTAAATTAGTCCTTATGACCATCTCTCTGAGGGATCGACACCTCAACTATACTGAGATAACCGTAAGTCATATTTGGGCGTAATCACTCATGTCGAGTCAAGTTGAAGATCTGGACTACGCTCAGTCCAGACAACAATGAAAATTCCACTAGTCCCATTACCAGTCGTATGGAGTATGCCCTGGACCTTCATTTGGTTCAGTCAACTAAGGACATTCCCCATGACTCATGTCAAGTCAAGTTTAAGACATAGACTACAATTTAACCAGAAGACATTGAATATTTCGCAGCTCCTCTGTCCAGTCGTATGGAAGTCATTAAAATTATATTTAACCGCATACTGACCCAGACAACAAAGACATTTTGAAATCAATGATAGTACCTAGAACTTCATATTCTTGACAGGTACTCTTACATTTTTTGTTTCATATGACATGCATAACAATTACTCTCCAAGTCAAAGACTTCTTAACTTAGAGAGTGGAGGACAAACTGTACGGGCCAAATTTGGGCCAAGGGCAAAATAGTCTTTTCACTTCAAATCCAACTTCAAACAAAGCCCAAAATTGGTAACCCAGCCCAAAGAACTTTGCATTATTGAACCACGACAAAGTCACCAGCTTAAGGACAACCCTTTCTTATTATATACAACTTCTTCCCTTTTTTCCAAAACATAATAATCTTCATTGTCGAAAGATGAAGGCTTGAGCACGTTGTGGGCCCTGTCGCCAGAGATGTCAGCACGTTGTGGATCCCACAATCACAAGTACAGCTCTTGTTACAGTAATAAATGGAATTCTTTCAACCTATAAATAGAGCATAATTCAGTATACATGGCATTCAAGTCCTACTTCTCTAACTTGATCTCTCTAAGCATTCTAAATATCAACCATCCGCCCTTACGGCATCCCAAAGAGTTCAAGGTAAAATCAAACCTTGTTCTCCCTTTTACTTTAATTACAACTCATTTTACACTACTAACTTTAGCGTCGGAGTGCCTATGGCACCCACCACACCGGTGGGTAGTACTCTCCACACTCATTCTACTTTTGTTTTACAGGATCGCTCGTGCCTCATACTACAAATTCTTGATTGTGTACCTCAGACGAAAATCAGCATCCGCACTTATTATCTCAAGCTCATTATATTGAGAAAATACTTGAAAAATATAGCAAATGAGATTTAAATGTAGTTAAACTCCAGTGGATCTAACTCTTCATCTGTTGAAGGATACTAGTTCGAGCGTATAGCAATTAGAGTATTCCAGAATCATCAGAAGTCTAATGTATCTCATAAATTATACACGACCAGATATTGCTCAAGTCGTAAACAGACTTAGTAGATAAACAAGTAATCCAAGACATAATCACTGGAAAGTCATAGTAAAAGTTTTGAAGTATCTAAGAGAAACTTCAAAATATGTTATGCATTATACGAGATATCATGTTGTTATAGAGGGATACATCGATACTAACTGGATATCTGATACAGTGGATTCCAAATCCATGAGTGGATTTATTTTCACAATGATGGTATAGTCGTGTCATGGAAATCCTCAAGACAAATATGTATTACCTGGTCTACTATGAAGTTTGAGTTCATAGCATTAGACAAAACAGCGGAAGAAGCGAAGTGGCTTCAAAATTTCTTAGAGGATATTCCAAACTGGCCTAGATCGGTGTCAGCTATAAGCATACATTGTGATAGTCAATCGGCTATTGGGAGAGCTTAAAATAAAATATATAATAGTAACTTTCGACATATATGTGCTGGACAATTATGACCCATAGCATCACTATTTGTACAGAACATTGTGTTGTTGTACAAATTAACTATGTGACAAGGAAATTATTCTTTTATCATTTGTAATTCGATTACCGGGATATATAAATGATAAAAGTCCATATGATTAGTTTCGGATTAATAATATATGAGACAGTATTAATCCACTAAGGTTTAATCATTAAAACATCCCTAGTCGTAGTATTATCGAGATTGGACATCGATAATGCGGAATAGACTAGTATTGCACTTGTGCGTGTTATGGGAGCATAACGGCATAGTTCTCATATATTTAGGTATTGGATACTCATACAAGTGTAATATGAGGTTGTGTTTACTGATGGTACGGAACAGCTTCGCTCTGGATAGACCCCTCGGAATTCCATTAGTAGTATGACTATGTGTCTATGGAAGTCCGAATCGGGGTAGGTGTATTTGGTCTTAACCTGAGACGTACATCGCTAATACTTGCGACAATCAATATACTTTGGTTTTAGTCGTCCAGGGCTTTAACAGGTTCTGTGTACGCCTCTTCTGGGTATATTGAGAATCGTAGTGTATTGGGTGTGATGTCAAAATGGAAGTATCACTTCAGTCATATGGAGATGATGGTCACGTAGGATACGGAACTGATACTCTATATGTTGCAGCTATCGGGATAATATGACTAGGTCATGTTTATCCGATTATAGAGACTAGTTACCAGAGATCCGATATGTGCTTCGTACGGGGCAGACATAATTCCAGCCTCAGGCCTAGCACGTGACATCAGATACTGGATCGCAATACGCAATACTACGTATACTACGCCTGATATAGATTACATATTCCTTTAAGAATATTTCTGGAGAATTAGGTAGGCACGGTGCTTTGCTAGAAGCCAACCATATCTTATAAATCGGTAAAAACGTAGTATTAGGTACATACGTGTTCGGATAGTCCGACGAACGGATTTACTGTCAACATATCCAGGGATCTCATGGGTCACTTCCCGAAGATTCACCGATGACGTATGACCCGAACATAATTAATCTGGGATTAATTATTAGAGAGAGAAAATTAATCTATGATTAATTGCGGAAAGATTTTATCTGAGATAAAATTCTAATTAAAGAGAGAGAACGATTAATTTGGAATAATCGATAAAATAATATATTCGATATATTAAACGAAATTAGATTTCGACGCGAAATTAAAATTGGATTTTAATTCGGGCAAAAGAGTTAATTTAGAATTAATTCGCTAGCGATGTGAATAGTATTTTGCTAGGCATAATTTTTTAATTAAATTTGATTTAATTACGTCGCAACGGAAAATTTGTTAATTCAGAATTAATGAACCCGAGCCCGGGAGCGTTTGCGGGCCCACTCGGATTTCGAATCAAGTGGGGCCGATAAGTCACATCACGCATCACATCATTAGTCACTCAAGTGATGGATGTCTTGTCACTTTATGGTGATTGACATCTTGTCACTTGTGAGTGATGTGAGTTGTTGAAAGGCTTTAAATGCCTTGTACTATTTTGGAAAGTGGTAAGTTGTATTAGATTTTTGAAATCAAAAACACACAACACAAACTTCATATTCTTCTCCTCTCTCCCTCACAGGGCTTGGAAGCCATTTTTTCTCTCCTTGGCCGTGAGCAACAAGAAGCAAAGGAAACAATTTGTGCCAAATTTTTTTCCAAGTGCTAGCACACTAAAGAGGTCTTACAAATGTGATAGGGAAACTCATTCATGAGCATGGAATCACTCTCAAGCTTGGAGCTTGAAGAACAGCACAAGGAGGACAACCATAGAGGGCTTGGCCGAAACTCATGAAGAAATTTTTGTGTTCATCGCATCCAAAAGCCGATCAAAGTGAGTATTTCCGCTACTTTACTTTGTTGTATTCACACTTTTCATCACTTAATTAGATCTTGGTTTGACCTAGAAAACCCAACAATGGTATCAGAGCAGTTTTTAAGCATGAAATTGAATTAGGGTAAAATTTGGGTAAAATTGTTTGAGCATGATTTGATAAAATTGATTGTTTGAATATGCTTGAATGATGATACTTAGAGTTATGCATGATCAATTTGATGAAAATTGAATTGGATTAATTTTTCCCCAAAAATTTGGCTTGGCCGAATTGATGATATGCCCTAAAATCATGGTAATTTTCTTTTTTGATCATTGGATGAGTTGAAAGACATGAGATAAATTGATTTAGGATTTAATTGGATTAAAATCGAAATCAAATTTAAAATCCCTCTAATTGCCGTGAGATTCAAAGCATGAAATGGGATTGATTTTGCTTCAATTATGTTGGACATGAATTGATAATTAGAAAGCATGATTAATTAGTGTAATTGGTGTTTTGGAAATATTAATTTAATTAATTAATTATGGCTAATACACTTTAATTAATTAAATTGTGAAATTTGGAATTTTAGAATTTAATTAGTTGGGCTAAATTTGGAATTGGGCTTAAAATGTTGTATTTGGACTTAATGGGCTTGGTTAGGCCAAGTTTGGTTTAGGTTAATTGGTTGGATCCAATTGGGCCTAAAACCATTTCCATAAAGTCCAAATATGATTAAATGGGCCTTTAATATTTTAATTGGGCCTAATGGGCCTAAATTAATTTTTTGGCAAAAGGGTGATTCCTTATTGGGCTTTGGTTGCCAAAGTCCATGCCTTATAAATTAATTGAAAGCCCATTGGACTTTAATTAAATTGACATTGGATGTTAATTGGGCTTTGAGACCCATAATGATTAGATTTAGAATCTAAGTCGAAAAAGGCTCATTAATAAAGTGTAATTATTTAATTTGGAATTAAATAAAGAATTAGTATTGAATACAAATTAAATTGGATTTAATATTGTAGTTTGATATAATTCAAGAATTCGTACTTTGAGTACTTATTCTTAAAACGAGTTGGACTCGCGTGTAGACAACAGAACCTGGGCGACGCTGTTCTAGGCTCGCGGCCTAGTTGAGAAGTACGAAATAACATGGAGTCGCCACCCGGTGTGAACCGGGACAAAGATTTAAGGCCGCACTCACCCCTCGCAAGGGAAGACCTCAAACGTTGGGTTCGGAATGGTCCCTTACTTATGTCACTTGTGATGATATAATTTGTGCAATGAACTAACCAAGTCTACTCAATAATCATGCTCAAGGGTACTTAGATCTAACATGCTTTCATCCAAATAATTCCACGCAATGTAATACAACGAGCATATTGAATCATTAAAGCAACATGTATAAATCATTATCCTAACACATCATAAACTAATAATATGCATAAGGAACACCTAAATATGCTTTAACAAATAAATAACAACTAAATTATACCATGCTTTAAATAATAAACGAATAACCTAAAGACTATAACATGCTCAAATACAATTCGGATGAGACGAGATATGTGTATCTTAAGTGGTACGTGGCATTGTATCCCGAGTGCAGACCATACTACCGTCCATTCGGAATCGGCTATGGAATTTACGTCCGGGTTTCCATCCGATATACCACAAAAGGGAACACATATCCCGCTCATCCAACAATCACATCATGCCTCAAACGACTCTCATGCAATTATATATCAAAATAAATAAAACAAAAATAAAGAAGATAAGTAAAAAGGGTGCCCTCAGGTCTAACCTCTTTTGTCGTCTAAGAAAGGGCGTTACACGTCCGTTGGAAGGGAGATTGATCCGATGCTTTTCCGATTTGTCTACTCAATGTCTTTCCTCGCTGCTTTGATGCTCGGGCTGCTGTTTCAAGTCCGTTTCGCTGCTACGTTTCAGGTCACTGTCTTGGTGATTTAGTGGACTGTTTTGAGTGATTTTGGTGGCTTAGGGGGTTGCGTTTTTAATGGTTTTTTAGGGAAACTTTATGGAGATTTTTGAGGGGTTTTCTAGGTGATTTTAGGGCTGTTTTGCTGGCTAAAGTCGCAACAAAAACTGACCAGAACAGAAGGTGAAGATGCGGCAGTTCAAGGTGCAGTGGGGGGTTTTCAGGGACTGTTTTGGGGCTGCGAATGGGGTTGTGTTTGGAGGGTGTTTAGTGCGACTTTAGGGCTGTGAATAAGGTTTATTTGAGGGTGTTTTAGGGCTGTGAATGGGGGCTGGAACTCGGCAATTGAGGGTTAAGTTTAGGGCTTGGGCGTGAAGGGTGTTGATTGATGAAGGGAGGGTGCGGCAATGGAGGCTATTGGATCTTGAAGGTGCGGCAATGGAGGCTTCAGGGGGATGCTTGGGCGTGCAATGGAGGCTTAAGAGAGTACTTTAGGGTGTGAGAGAGATGTATGAGCTAGGTTTTGAATGGGGGGCGAAGGCCTCTTTTTATAGGCAAAGAGAGAAGACTTTCCTAATTTGAATAGGAAAGAATCTCCTAATTGGTTCTTCATAAGGATAGATCTCCTTATTTAGGGTGGTGATTGGATTTGATTTGGTAGGGATTTTATTTGATTTCTTTTAATTAGGAAGGGATTTGACTTGATTTAGGCATGTGTTTAAATGTGATTTTGGCTATTTAGGAAGGCTATGGCGTGAATGGTGTCTCATGGGCGTGGGTTTGGCTTGGCTTGGTGGGATTGGGTTTGATTTGGGTTTGGTAAGTGGTTTGTGGGGTTTTGGGCCTAAGATAAGCTTTGAAACGGAAGTCCAACAAGCAACCGAAGCCAAGCAACGAGGTTAAATCCAACAAAAATTCCATTTTCCAACTTTACCCTTCCAACGTCCGTTTCCCGCGACTTTCATGACTAAAGAAGTAGTTGCCTCAATACGAGACTCATCATTGGGCTAATATGTAAAAATGCAATGCCTACAGTCGCCCCCACTTTTATGGGACTTGTGCAGTGTGTGACAATGACAATCCTATCAAAGTACGTGCAATGCATTTTTAATTACCTGGCTCGCCAGCTGTAACCTGGTCTGCCTGCTGTGCTGAGTTGATAATGTTAAACCCCGTACCTAGGGCGTCGCGGTTGCGTCTCCATACCTAGAGTGACGCGGTGATGATGTTGGTTGTCTAGATCCTAACCCCGTACCTAGGGTGTCGCAGTGACGTCTCCGTACCTAGAGAGCCACAATGTCTGAATAGTCCACATGCCGTACCTGGCGTGCTAACCCCGTACCTAGGGCGTCGCTGTGGTCTGAATGCTAACCCCGTACCTAGGGTGTCGCAGTGACATCTCCGTACCTAGAGAGCCACAAATGTCTGAGTGCTAACCCCGTACCTAGGGTGTCGCGGTGACATCTCCGTACCTAGAGAGCCACAAATGTCTGAATGCTAACCCCGTACCTAGGGTGTCGCGGTGACGTCTCCGTACCTAGAGAGCCACATATGTCTGAGTGCTAACCTCGTACCTAGGGTGTCGCAGTGACGTCTCCATACCTAGAGAGCCACAAAATGTCTGAATACTACCCCGTATCTAGGGTGTCGCAGTGACGCCTCCGTACCTAGAGTGCCACAAAATGTCTGAATGCTAACCCCGTACCTAGGGTGTCGCAGTGACGCCTCCGTACCTAGAGTGCCACAAAATGTCTGAATGCTAACCCCGTACCTAGGGTGTCGCGGTGACGTCTCCGTACCTGGAGTGCCGTACCTGGAAAAACTGATCTGATATCTCCATACCCGAGTGCCGTACCTGGCTGAACTGATATCTTCATACCCGGAGTGCCGTACTGACTGAACTGATATCTCCATACCCGGAGTGTCGTACCTGGCTGATCTGATATCTCCATACCCGAGTGTTGTACCTGGCTGAACTGATATCTCCATACCCGGAGTGTCGTACCTGGCTGATCTGATATCTCCATACCCGGAGTGCCGTACCTGGCTGAACTGATATCTCCATACCCGGAGTGTCGTACCTGGCTGATCTGATATCTCCATACCCGGAGTGCCGTCCCTGGCAGAAACTGATTTGAACTAATGTGGGCCTCGCCCGCAGAATGCCATACCCAGCAGCTCTGATGCTGAACCTAATGTGGGCATCGCCCCCTGAATGCCATACCTGGCGGAACTGATACTGAACCTAATGTGGGCCTCGCCCCCTGAATGCCATACCTGGCAAGTCTACTACTGATGCTGATTCTCTATTTTGCACACTGTAGTGCCTCTCTTCGAGATAATCTTGATAGCTAAACATATTTTTGTCCTCAAAGGATGCTTCACGTCAAAGCCAAAGAATCTTCAAAGTACTCGACATACTCAAACCCAATCCTCTGAATGGGTGATATGAACTAGACTCCTAGTGTGTGTGTGTGCTAAGGCTCATTCGCAGCTTATTCCTTAAGTCAGCCACTCGATGATTTCGCTTCGGAGAATCGGATCAGTGGGTCTAACCAACCTGGATGTCTGGGTCACATTCTGTGATTACTGTAGCATACTCAACATGATATGGTCTTCTTTTATTGCATCGTCTCTTTCTTTTCATCTTGGACTTTCATTTTTTTCTTTTTCATTTCTTTTTTTTCTTTCCTTCCTCTTTTTTTCTTTTTCTTTTTCTTCTTGACACACCTACCCTTTAGGTAGCATTTCTCCTCATGGTGGTCCTAATACTCGCCCATGGGTAGCTTCACGCTTATTGGTTATAGGCGGTCTATTTCTTTTCTTTTCATTGCAGAGACTTTACTTTCTTTATTTTCCAACCATATCATGTATCATAGCAAAAGCAAATCAGTGTGGACATCCAGGCAAACGGTCATTCACCGATCCACCATCGCTTCAACTAGTCATCTCATTAGCGCTCAGGCTTCTACTGTTGAGATTCCTTTTTCAAGTGCTTCATGAGTCCAGCTGAGATCAATCCATTCAGAATATCGGATAAGAGCGCGTTTCGCGCTTCTCGCTTCTAAGGCTTCTCCCTACAGCACACAATGTCATCACTGGACATATGTTTAACCATCAGAGACTTCTCTCTCACTTTTTTTTTTTATTACTCACTCACTCACTCTAAGGAATTCTTCCTCTTTACTGCTGACCATGTGGGCTTCACCCCCGGGATCCATACCCGAAATTCGAACTCAAAATGGGCCTTAACCCTCAGATTACCATCTGAATCTTAACACCGATGTGGACCTCAGCCCTAGGATTTCTTCCCAAATTCATACAGTGCTTTCGCTGTTTCTGATTGGCTTGTCTTTGCCGCTTTCTCTTTTATTCTTCGATACCTGTGAATATAAAACAAAATCACAAAACACGCAAAAAGGAATGCAATAATGGGTTATATGTGTGCATGCATGCATTAGTTTTCTTTATCCCGTTGGGTTAGGTCTTCTGCGGGTGACTATTCAGTCTTCTGTCCCTCAAGAAAAATACAACTTCAATCTGTCAACATTGATCGGCTCGGTGAACTCATTCCCTTCCAAGTCCGAAAGTCTCACTGCTCCATTTCCCATTACCTTCTGAACAATGTATGGTCCTTCCCAATTTGGTCTGAACTTCCCTCTTGGTCTGTCGTCGACGGCTTCGACTGCTTAAGTACCAGATCACATTTCTTGATCTTGGTAGGACGCACCTTCTTATTAAATGCTCGGGCCAACCTCTTCTGATATATCTGCATGTGATGCAAGGACTTCATCCTCTTCTCATCCATCAATGATAACTGCTCAAACCTCTGCGAGGTCCATCCTTGTTCAGGTAACTCTGCTTCTGCTAACACCCGTATGGATTGTATCTCAACTTCCACCGGCAGTACCGCTTCCATTCCATAGACTAAAGAGTAAGGCGTAGCTCGGTCGCCGTCCTTACAGATGTTCTGTACCCCCACAGGGCATACGGCAGCTTATCAGCCCAGTCTTTGTAATTCTCCCTCATCTCGCCACGCCAGAATCGTCTTTATTGTCTTGTGGCTGCCTCAACTGCTCCATTAGCCTGCGGCCTGTATGGTGAAGACTTATGATGACCTATCACATACCTCTGTAACATCGCCTTGGTCTCTCCCTGAAACTGGACTCCATTGTCCGTAACCACGTGATGCGGCATACCGTACCGGCATATGAGATTCCGGGCTATGAACTTAGCCATCTGTTTTTGCTGTAACATTGCGGAATGACTCGGCTTCTACCCATTTCGAGAAGTAGTCCACTGCTACCACTATAAAGCGATGTCCGTTTGACGCATTCGGCCAAATCTCTCCAATCATATCAATTCCTCATGCTGAGAAAGGCAACGGTTCTGACAACCCGTGCAATTCTGTATGCGGCAAATGATTCAAATTCCCATGCACTTGACAATCATGACAGTCCTTTACCAGCTTCGCGCAGTCGGCTTCCATGGTTGACCAGTAAAAGCCTTGTCTCACAATCTTGCGGGACAAGTTCAATCCGTTCATAAGCGGTCCACAGACACCAGCATGCACTTCATCCATTATCTTCAGAGCTTCTTCCTTTCTCAAGCTTTCACCTGAACACCATTCGCTTGCCTCTTGTAGAGTTCTCCCTTCAGACTCACATATTGAGCAGCCAACTTCTGAATGGGGATTCTGTCTTTTCTGCTCACTTCCTCTGGGAATTCCCTATGTTCCAGATACATTTGAATATCATGATACCAAAGGTTTCCTTCATCGACCTCTACTCCCAAGATCCTCTCTATCTCATAAACCGGTTTCCTGGCCGTTGTCAACACAAGTGGTCTCATCACCAATTTCTCTGGATTCTCCCAGGTTGCGGCTAACATCGCCAATGCATCTGCCGTCTGATTTTCTTCCCGAGGCAAGTGCTGAAATTTGCAGTTAGGGATAGCCTGTGCTAGGTTTCTGAGGTGGAATAAGTACGGCTTCAACCGTTCTTCTTTTAACTCCCATTCTCCTTGCATCTGTCGGATCACCAACATTGAATCTCCGTAAACGTCCACGTTCGTAGCTCTCAAGGCTATTAATGCAGTCAAGCCGAATGCACATGCTTCATACTCAGCCATATTGTTAGTTACCTGAACGTCAACCTCTTGGCCATAGGCAAAGTCTCTCCCCCAGGGGTTACTATTACAATACCGATTCCGGCTCCTTTGTAGTTCACTGCTCCATCAAAATACATCTTCCAACCTTGAACTGCTATAGCTTGGATTTCTTCGTCGGGGAATTCAAACTTGTACTGATCCCCTTCAATAGGTTGCAAGGCTAGGAATTCTGCCACGGCTCGCCCTTTGATTACCTTTGAAGTGAGGTACTCGATGTCAAATTCAGTCAACAGTACTAACCATCTGCCCAGCTTTCCAACTATGGAAGGCACCGAATGTAGATACTTCAAAGGATTCTCCTTTGCGACCACTTGGATCTTGTAAGACTGGAAATAGTGGCGCGTAATTTCCTGGACACCCATACTACTGCCAGACAAATCTTCTCCACTTCCTGATAGCGAGCTTCGTACGGAAGCAGCTCTTACTGAGGTAGTAGATGGCGTGCTCTACTCCTGTCTCATTGGCTTGTACCATCATCGCCCCCAGCGCTTCAGGTTCAATAGCCAAATAAAGCACCAAAGGTCTGCCCTGTTTCGGAGGTCTCAGGATGGGAGGTTTCACCAATATTCCCTTATTCTGTCAAATGCTTCCTGACATTGTTCGTTCCACTTTAATGGCTGATCTTCCTCAAAACTTGAATATGGGCTCACATACTGACGTCAGCTTGGCAATGAACCGACTGATATACTGGATTTTCCCTAGGAAGGCTTTGACTTCTTTCTTTGTTTTTTTGGTGCCGGCATTTCTATAATAGCCTTGATCTTTTCAGGATCCACTTCTATACCACCCATTCCCACTGTGTGGCCGAGTAGTTTACCCGACGTTACTCCGAATACACACTTCTTAGGATTCAACGCAAGTTGTACTTGTCCACTCGTTCAATGAACTTTTCCAACGCTTCTATATGCCCGTCTCTTGTCTCTGACTTGACCATCATGTCATCTACATATACTTCAATCTCCTTATGCATTAAGTCATGAAACAAAGTAGTGGCCATCCGTTGATAAGTGGCTCCAGCATTCTTAAGCCCAAATGGCATCATCACCTTATAGCAGTAAGTACCCCATTCTGTAACAAAGGTGGTCTTGTGCTTATCTTCTTCGGCCATGAGCACTTGATTGTATCCTGAGAACCCATCCGCAAATGAGTACATGGCAGACAACGCCGCACTATCTACAAGCACATCTATATGCGGTAAAGGAAAGTCATCCTTCGGGCATGCCTTGTTAAGATCTCTATAGTCAACACACATTCTGACTTTGCCATCTTTCTTCGGCACAGGCACGATGTTGGCCAACCACTCGGGGTATTTCACTACTTCTAGGAATCCCACATCTATTTGCTTCTTAACTTCCTCTCTGACCTTCTCGGCCCATTCGGGTCTCATCCGTCGGAGCTTTTGTTTCACAGGCTTCATATTCGGATATGTTGGTATCGCATGCTGGGCAATACTTCGATCGACCCCAGGCATGTCTTCGTAAGACCAAGCAAATACTTTGGCATATTTAATCAATCTCTTCTCTTCTAAGTTCTTCCGCTCTTCGCGGTAACTTCACTCGCAATCAAGATTTCCTTGGGGCTCTCAGGCGTACAAAGGTTGAATGTATTTGTTTTGACGGAGTTGATATCGAAAATGCTTAAGTCATGCAAGTTAGAAAGTGGAGACTCAGTCAAGTAAGCAAATTATTGTCTTTATTGCCAATAATAGAAGGAGTACACTCAAACAAATCTGGAAGGAAAATATCTTCATCCTCTACAGATATTTCTCCCTCTACAACAGGATCCTTCTCAAATTTCTTGTCTTCTTCGAGAGTCAGGGTCTCCAACTTCATAAGTTCTTCTTCCCACTCTTCTTTTTTCACTTCTTCAACCAGCGGATTTTCTCCCAACATGTCCTGGAAGATCTCGAACCCTGGCACAACAATCCCGTTCACTTCTACAGGTTCAGGCTCTCCTTGATACCCTGATGCTTTGACGAAGCATTCCATCAACTTCAGCCCCTTCTTCTTGGCTTTTGGCTTGTCATCATCAGAACGGTATCCCAAGCCCTTCCGAGTATTCTGTCCCTTGAAATCCGGTAGTTTCGAACCTTGACCTGGCTCAAATTTCATCTTCTCCATAATTCGGGCTACCTTGGGATCCACCCACTCCTCAAAAGTTGCTGACGACACTTGGAACCTCGTAAAAGGTTGTATTTCCAAGGTGGCTACAGCATTATCCGCTTCAGCTCGTATGGTGACAATTTCCCCTCCATATGGGAACTTAATCATCTGATGTAGAGTAGATGGCACCCCTCCAAGCCCGTGAAACCAAGGCCTTCCCAACAATAAGGAAAATGTGGCTGGGATGTCCAGCACTTAATTCAAATTCAACTTCATTCTTCTACTGGGCCAACCTTGACCATTGCGACAAAAGTACCTTCGACTCCTCGTTTACTATCATCATAGGCTTTGATAGTCATGTTAGAAAGGCTCAACTCAGTTGGCTTAATACCCAACCTTGCCAGAATTTTCAATGGGCACACATTGATGGAAGAGCCATCATCCACCATCACACAAGAAGTCTTCTTGCCCCTTACCTCAGCTCGGATAAAAAAAGGCATGTTGTGGTTTCTTCCTTCAGCCGGGAGTTCTTCATCAGAGAAAGTAATATGTTGAGCCTCTTTCTGCACTGACCCTACAAACATTGCTGGATTAGCGTCCTCGGGTACCACTATTTTGCTCATAGCCTCTACCATGGCCCGCCTGTGCTCTCCAGATGCACATAACAACTCCCAGATGCTTAAGTGTGCTCGGTTTTCTTCAGTTTCCTCAACACCACATCTCCTTCGACAGGCTCAGTATTCTCAGTTCACACTTCTCGTCTCGTCTGTTTAGCACTTCCTTCCCCTTTTCAATAGTATCACTGTAAAAGCGCCCACTCCGGGTCATGCCTTTTACTTCTTCTTCCTCACCACCACTTGAGAAGTCTTCCCCGAAATCCTTCTTCTGTTCCACCTCATCTTCACTATTACTGTCCCAAATACCGAGGCAAAAGGCTGTTTGGTCAAAGGTTTGGAGGACAAGGTCTTCTGGTAGGCCAGAGTTGATCATGTAAGTAGGTGGGGGAACAGAGTGATAATTGGGTAGAGGATTGCGGTGAGTGTTTGGTTGTTCTTTTTCAGGGTCAGAGATCTTTCGAGAGTCTATTAGGTCTTGGACTTCATGGCGAAGCCGGGCACAGTTGTCGGTGTCATGGCCAGGCTGTTGGTGAAAATGGCAGAAACGGCTCATGTTTAGGTTTGACGGGGGAGGATTTGGGAGTGGTTTTAGTTCTAGGGGCTTTAACAGCCCTTGCCTCAGTAGCTTCTCCAGTACCTTGGACAAAGGTCTGCCCAAGTTAGAAAAACGCCTATTCCTTATGGCCGCAACCTCCGCAGTAACAGGCTTAGCACCTGAGGATCCTCTGACAGTCCTCATGCTCAAACTATAGAACTTTCTGTTCTCAGCCTCTCTCCTCTTCAATATCCATTACAGTCTACCTTAACTGGCGGAAGTCTGCAATCATCGATGTCATCCTTCTGAGCTTACCATAATCGAGGGCTTAGTCCCCTTGATGATCATCTTGATCTGATCTTTCTCGGAAGGCCTGGTTTGCTGCATTTTCAAGAGCTGGCTCCTCCAGTGGTCATATACTCTTTAAAGCTCTCCTCAGGTTTGTGCTTAGTATTCTCCAAGTCGCGGAGCGACAAGTCGATCTCTAAGTCAGTTACATACTGCTTCAAGAAGGCATCAGCCAACTCCCTCCAATCTTCTTTAATCTTCTTCTCAAG
>SKCR01005345.1:0-40740 GCA_019454045.1 Zanthoxylum bungeanum | reverse complement strand
TCCTACGTGACCATTATCTCCACTATGACTGGAGTGATACTTCCATCTCGACATCACACCGAATACACTACTATTCTCAATATACCCAGAAGAGGTTTACACAGAACCTGTTAAAGCCCTGGATGACAAAACCAAAGTATATTGATTGTCGCAAGTTTATAGCGGTGCAAGTCTCAGGTTAAGACCAAATACACCTACCCTGATTCGGACTTCCAAAGACACATATTCATACTACCAATGGAATTCCGAAGGGTCTATCTAGAGCGAAGTGTTTTCCGTACCATCGGTAAAACACAACCTCCTACTACACTTGCATGAGTATCCTATACCCAAATATATGAGAACTATGCCGTTATGCCCTCACAACGCGCACAAGTGTAATACTAGTCTTTTACGCATTATCGATGTCCAATCTCGATAATACTCTGACTAGGGATATTTAATGATTAAACCTTCGTGGATTGATATTGTCTCATATCATCTCAATCCAGGAACTAATCATATGGACCTTTCATCATTTACACATCTTGGTGATCTAATCACAAATGATAAAAAGCAATTTCCTTTGTCACATAGTTAATTTGTACAACAACACCATGATCTGTACAAATAGTGACGCTATGGGTCATAACTGTCCAATAATCTCCCACTAGGCCTATAGCCAGTCACTCAAGTGTCATACACCCGAACTATGTACGGTTCGCTCAAACTGCCGAGGAAAGGCTTTCGTCAGTGGATTTGCATGATTATCATCTGATGCGATTTATTTGATCATCACATCGCCACGATGTATGATCCGAACGAATCAGATGATAGTGAAGTATATATCTAGATCGTTGATGAGACCATTAATTCTTTAGCCTCCGTTGTAGCCTAGCTCAGCTGCTAACAGAACTATATCTAATCTAATTAGATTATTATCGACCCAATGGCTTCTATTGCTGCCTCAGCTGCAGCAATAATCCACTATTGTTGTTTATTCGGTAACAGTATCTTGCTTGGAAGATTTCCAGCTCACTGTTCCGTTATTCAAACTGTATAGTACCGTTGTTACGACTAATAGTCGTTTATATCGGTTAGGAAACTTGCAGCAATGATTCCAGTCACTTCAAGTTCTCATTCTCCATAGTTTAAGACAGCATCCTTAGTTCCTGTAAGATACTAAAGGATGTTCTTAACATCAATCCAATGACTATCACTTGGATTGGCCTGATTGTGACTCCATATGCTCAAAGCGTATGAGACACCAGGTCACGTATATTTATTTCAATGTACGAGTTCTCAGATAGTGCTAACAACTTTAAATCTATCCCAGTAGATTTTTATTCTTAGAATAAAGGTTGTTTCTCCCAAGAATTCTACGGAGAATTTTTCATGAAAGCCAAGCCTTCACCGATTGTATTATGGGAATATCATTTCCAAGAAATGACATGTCATCATTATTTAGGACATTTATGTCAGTGCGCTCCCACTAACCTCCTTATATACACAAGAATCATATTCGTTTTAAATTAAATCATATACCATTATGATTACATCAAAACGATAATTCCAAGAACTCAATGCTTGCTTCAATCCATACATGGATCGAATAACCTGCAAACCTTGTTTGCTAGTTATGGTACGACAAAACCGTCAGGATGTTGTAAACATCCTCCGAAAGGTTTTTGTTAAGGAAAGCAGTTTTGACGTTCAGTTGACATATTTCATAAATGAAACATGCAGCATCAGCAAGCATTATCCAAATGGATTTACCAATGGCAACAAGTAAAAAGGTTTTATCGTAATCGACACAATGTTGATAACGATACCTTTTCGCTACAAGCCTAGCTTAGTACGTTTGTATGTTGCCTTCCACGTATGTCTTCCTTGAAGACTAAATAGTACCAGTAGGCACAATGCCTTTTGGTAGATCAACTAGTATCCAAACTTAGTTGTTATACATGGAATCCATTTCGGATATCATGGCACTTTGCCATAATAGGGAGTCGATACCTTGTATCACTTCCTCATACGTAGTCAGGTCGTATTCCTCAATAAGATTCACATCTTTATGAGGTGAGATCAGAAACCCATACCCCAGGTTATTTTCTGACTCTCTCCGACTTACGCGGTTCTTGTGTATTCGAAGATTATTAGTATAGTTTCATCATTGATGAACTATTTGTGTTCCATTAAGGAATCGGTGCCAGGAACAGTATTTCTCCGATTTTCATCGAGTTTTACTTTCCTCCCACTTACCACTGCATATAGGCATTCCTCTTAGGAAAACCGCATGGTGAGCAACAATTACATTGTTCTCTTGTGAGATGTATAAGTACTATACTTAGGTTTCCCTAGGATAACCTACAACTTAGGCACTTATCCGATTTGGGTTTTAGTTTGGTATCATCTAAACATATGCCCAACATACCCAAAATCTTCAGGAACGAGAAACTCGGTTTCTTTCCTGTTCATATCTAATATGAAGTCTGTCAACCAGATTTTATGGAACCTTATTCTAAATAAGTTTTGCACTGTTTAAAGCTTATCCGTTGAATGAAATGGTAGCTCAGAGCGACTTATGATTAACCTTATCATATCCAACAAAATTCGGTTTCTCTGTTCGGACACACTGTCAGATTGACGTGTTCTGGGAGGAGTCCTCTTTGAAAGAATACTATACTATTCAAGTATATAAGAAACTTATTGCTTAATTATTTTCATCATGGTCCAATCGTGATGTTTTTAATACTTTAGCCGATCTGTTTGTCTATTTCGTGTCGAAACTATAAAAGTTTTCGATTTGTGTTTCATTAGAAACACATAACCATAACACGATGCCACATCCGTAAAGGTCACGAAATATTCACATCCACCTCTAGCCTAGCTAGATATGGGCCCCCCTACGTCACTATGAACAAGGGCTAACATATCGGTGGCACTAGCACTTTTACCAAGTAAATAGTGTTTTAGGCACTTTGCCCAATAAACTAGATTGTAGACTTTATTTGATTAGAATCAAATTTGTCCTAGTACCGACTCTTCGAAAGTGTGGATATACGAGTCTTGTCTTTTAATTGTGTCCCAGACAATAATGTCACATACAAGTCTCTCTGATCAAATCAGTTTTGAGCTATTTGTTTGTCATGTTATACGTTTGAGATTTATTTATATTCAAAATATAAATACTGTTATTCACATCTAATGTGTTTATCTCAATATCATCTTTATAAAATAAAACACTTTAGTGTTCTAGAATATAAAGGTACACCTGCAACAGGTTAAACCCTGATATAGAGATAATGTATCTAGTCAAACTAGTTGCATTTTACAGTTTCCTAATTTAAGTACGCACCCGAAGGGTAGTTCCTAAACTTAGGTTTCTACCGGTTAAAACATCGATTTATGTCCCGTTTCCGATTCGCAGATAATCTCATCTGAAGTTAGTATCCTGCTTACAGCAGATTCTGCACACATCAGTACATATTTATGTACACACATCCAGTATCTAAAATCCAATTTTAATACTAGCAGTGAACATATTTTATGACAAACATATTTGAAGTCAGAGCCTTGCCCGTCTTCAATTCCTTCATGTCTGCCTTGTCAATACGGCAATTCATGCTTCCGCGATCCCCCGTTGCCACAATTTGGCAGACATTTTGGGATATGTCCTTTATCTTCCCAGAAGATTATATGGTTTTTACCTTTTGCTTTTTTTTCCCACACTCCAGAAGCCTCGGCCTAGCGTTGGCCTTCTGGATGTTGAAGTAAAGTGCGTCTTGCGTTTCTTGCCTTATTGCAAACTTTGGCTTTGTCTCCTTGAGCATAGCCATTAACTCTCCAAGAGTTTTTGTATTGCAATTTAGTACTTCTAAGATCTAAGAATAGATCTATGAATATCCTTCAATTTCAATATCATACTATAAGGATGTAATCCTTAGTTCTGATTAAAATTTAAGGAGTCTATTTGGCAATTTAATGGATTAACACTAAAGTTATCATCACATGAATCTTCCAAAGATCATGCTCTACTAATTTCTTAACTCCGGCTTAGGCCTAAGATGTTATTTTATCAAATAAAGTAACTTCTAGTTTTCAGGACTATCCTGAGTATTATTCCCAATTTGAAAATTAAAGTCGTTTAAATACATTTTCACCCAGGATTATGTTTTAAACACTAATCTTTCATATATCTTGATTCTAATAGTCCAACTATTTAATCAACGATTTTAGGTACTATTTATTATAATGATTACTATAGTCTAACTATATAATCAACTATAATTTAATTGATTAAATTCAATTATATTAAGTACTATAATCCAATTATAAAATCAACTATTAATTGAAATAGTTAATTCAAATATATTGATTACTATAATCCAATTATATAATCAACTATAAATGAAATAGTTTGAATACAGTCCAACTGTTTTAAAACAACAATTAAATATTAGTCCAACTAATATATTAATTTCATTTGACGAAAAATTTGAATGAGCGCGTATGGCAAGTTATTAAACGAATATTGCAAATTTAATACTTGCCTCCACTATTTTTCGGCGAGCCTCTAACCCTCTGTTGAGTACTCGGGAAACCTTGTTTCATATAGTGGGCTAGGATCCCGTTAAATAACACACAATCTTGACTTTGGCCAACAAATTGTATGATAATTAACTAGGTAGATCTCTAAGATCAATTGGATCCCATCCAATTCATAGATCCAATAGTGGACATCCAAGTCCGTCCGAACATATATCTCATATATGCCAATATATCCAATATATTGCCTACCTTTTTCTTTGAATCAACTAAGCCTTGGCTTTGGCACAACAAACTTAGTGATCCCAGTTAGCGGACCCATTGACCTTGGAAAGCTTCGTAATCAATGTCGATGGACAAGAAGTGATCTTGACTTTGGCCAACAAATCACAACTTGGACAAGACACCATATGGAACAAAGCTTTCATGATTCAACACATCCTCGACGGACAAAGGTCTTGACTTTGGCCAACAAACCAATGCCAGTCTTGGATCTTGAGTAAGAATCACTCAATGGAAGGAAAAACGCTTAATATTTTGTGAGGGTTTTTCGCATGCATTGGCAACCAATTAATTATCTTTGTTAGGTCTCATCATCATACACCCTTAAACATGCATTCTAAACACATAATAAGGCGCGTAAATAAATATAATAATGATATGCGGATGGATACTTAAACACATTGTTCCTAGAACAAATCTCTCCATTTCCTCTCTCTCCCGCTAGCACATGTATTATTACTTTCTACCCATTACATAACACTTCTAAAGAACCTCATTTACTTGAGGGGATATGTGAGAAGAGAAATACAAAGAGTAAGGAGGTAATAGGCTGACACGCAGGTCCAATTTAATAAATTCTAAATTTATTACAACAATTTCCAAAATTTCCCCCACCCATTTAATATCCATCTGATATACATATTCATGCATCGCAACCATGTATCACACAAGCATGTTATCAATCAATCTAATCCATTAATTAATCTGATAATTATGACCATCCAATGTTCAAACAACGATTTGATTTTGTGCGAGTTAAACTCATTTTGCGAATAAGTACTCAAAGTACGAATTCTCGAATTAAATTAAACTACAACATTAAATCCAATTTAATATGTATTTAATACTAATTCACTATTTAATTCCAAATTAAATATCACATTTTATTAACGAACCTTTACGACTTAGATTCTAAATCTAATCGTTACGGGTCTCAAAGCCCGATTAACATCCAATGTTAATTTAATTAAAGTCCAATGGGCTTTTATTTTATTTCTAAGGCATGGACTTTTGGTCACATGGGTCAAACCCATTACCAAAGCCCATTTAAGGAATCACCCTTATGTGCCTAGAAATCAATTTAGGCCCATTAGGCCCAATTAAAAAATTAAAGGTCCATTAAGTCATAATTGGACTTTATGGATATGGTTTTTGGGCCCAATTGGATCCAACCAATTTAGCCTAAACCCATTTTGGTATACCAAGCCCATTTAAAGCCCAATTACAACTTTTAAAGCCCAAATCCAATTTAAGCCCAACATAATTAAATTCCAAAATTCCAATTTCACAATTTAATTATTCAAAGTGTATTGCCATAATTAATACCCAAACACAATATTCCAAAACATCAATTAGCCTAATTAATTATGCACATTAACATCAAAACATGTCCAACACTTTAATCAAAAATTAAACCCATTTATACATGCTAAAGTCACAATAATTTGGGGTTTTATATGTCCAATTCGAATTCAATCCAATTAAATCCACAATCAACATTACCCAATGTTTTCCAACTCATCTAGTGATCAAAAACACAAAAATTACCATGACAATTAGGGTTCATCATTCTCCGGCCAAGCCAACCAAATGGGGAAAAATTGATCCAATCAATATTTCATGAAATTGATCCAATACAACTTCAATTAAACATCATTCAAGCATACTCAATCAATAATTTTATTAAATCATGCTCAAAATCAATTTACCCAATTTTAACCCTAAATTCAAGTTTCATGTTAACTTTGCTCTGATACCATTGTTGGGTTTCTACGGTCCCGATGATCGATTAAAGCAATGAAACATACGTGAGAATACATCAAAGAAGTTGCAGAATAATTACAATGATCGATTGAGCGATGCGACGAACAACAAAAACTCTTTAAGCCCTTTGAAGCTCACTGTTTTGCTGCTGTTTTTGTCCTCCAAGAATTCGGCAATGGTGATCCCCCCAAGCTCCAAGCTTTGTGTGATTCCATGCTCATGTGTGCGGTTCCCCTCACATTCGCAAGACTCCGAAAGTGTGCTAGAACTTGGTAATTTGTGCACAAAAAATTACCTATCTTTTCCTTGCCATTCTCGGCTGTGACAGAAAATGGAGGAAGAAAATAAGGCCCTAGGCCGTGAGAGAGAGATGAAGAGAGGAATAGAGAGTTGTGTTGGTTGGTGAAAAATGTGTATCTAATACACTTATTTGATTTTCAAAAATCAAATAAAGATATACCATTTTGCTTTTCCAAAAGTCAAGGCAATTAAAGCCAACCACTTTCCATCACTATTCACATCAATCATGACAAGTTGTCAAATCACTCAAAGTGACTAGACATCACATCACATCGATTTTATTAGTGATTTGACGCTAGATGTGATTGTGGGCCGCACTAAGTTGTAATGCGAGAGTGCGGACCGCAAACACTCTCGGGCTCGGGTTCATTAATTCCAAATTAACGAATTTCCGTTGCGACGTAATTTAAATTATTGGCCTAGCAAAATCACTATCCACGTCGCTAACGAATTAATTCTAAATTAATTCATTTGCCCGAATTAAAATCTAATTTTAATTCTGCGTCGAAATCCAATTTCGTTTAATATATTGAATATATTAATTTTATCGATTAATTCAAATTAATCATTCTCACTCTTTAAACGACATTTTATCCCAGATAAATTTTCTGTAATTATCCCAGATTAATTGTCTTCTTATCTAATTAATCCCAGATTAATAACGTGCGAGTCATACGTCATCAGCGAATCTTCGGGAAGTGACCCATGAAATCCCCGGATATGTTGGCAGTAAATTCGGTCGTCGGACTATCCGAACACGTACGTACCTAGTACTACATTTATACCGATTTACAAGATAGGTTGGCTTCTGCAAAGGCCATGCCTAGCCAATCTCCAGAAATATCCTTACAGGAATACTGATCTATATAGCGTAGTATACGTTTAGCATTGCGTTATTTCGATCCAGTATCTGGTGTTCACGTGCTAGGCCTGGGGCTGGATGGGATTGTGCTTGCCCTGTTGGAATAATTACCAAGCCCCAAGATCAACAAGAACAAGCAAAATATATAAATACATGAATGAATAATTGAAGTATGGCGGAATCATACTCACAATACTTGAAAATGGATGCTAAGATGATGCGAAATTCCTCCCTTGTGCAGTGAAGCTCTCGGCCAAGAAGAAAAGAGGGACTCCAAGTCGAGTTTGATCCTTCCAAGCTCAAGGATTAGTTTCCCATATCACCTATGTATGATCCCTTGAAGGTGCTAGCCTTTGTTGTGATTTTGAATGCACAACTTCTTCAAATCTTGCCACAAAAATGAAGAAATGGAGAGCCCAAACTGCTTGCATGTAGTTTCGGCAATGTGAGAGAGAGGAGAGTTTTTGATTTTTGTTACAAAAATCAATTATATTTATGCCATAATTTATTAAATTAATAATAAACTTATGACACAATCATGCAATGGCTTAGAGTGTCAAACACTCAAACTCCATGCAAAACCATTGAGTGCATTGTACACTATCTCCATGCAATGCATTAGAATTAAATAATGCATAATATGACATGTGTCATGTGGGCCCCACACGTTTCCAAATGAAAGTGGGCCCACGTGCACTCACGCGTTCGGGTTCGATATTTCCGAAATACCGAACTTACGTCGCGACGTTAATTAAATCGAATTTAAATAAATAATTGCGCCTAGCGAAATTATTATTTACGTCGCTAACGAATTAATTCTAAATTAACTCGTTTGCCCGAATTAAAATCTAATTTTATTTCGCGTCGAAATCGAATTTCGATTATTATATCGAATATAATAATTTTACGATTAATTCCAAATTAATCGTTCTCTCTCTATGTATAGTACTTTATCCAAGATAAAGTCTCTCCGTAATTAATCCAAGATTAATCGAGTTTGAATCATACGTCATTGGTGAATCTTCGGGAAGCGACCCAAGAGATCTCTGGATATGTTGGCAGTAAATACGGCCGTCAGATTATCTGAATACGTACGTACCAAGTACTACGTTTTTACCGATTTACAAGACAAGGTTAGCCTCTAGCAAAACGCCATGCCTACCCAATTCTCCAGAAATATTCTTATTGGAATATAAGATCTATAACAGGCGTAGTATACCGTAGTATAGTGTATATCGAACCAGTATCGGATGATCACATGTAAGGCCTGGGGCTGGGTGGAGATGTGTCTGCCCCGTACGATACACATATCGGACATCAAGCAACCAGTCTCTTTGAATCGGATAATCCTGACCTAGTCATATTATCCCGATGGTTGCAACCATTATAGAGTACTAGTTCTGTATCCCTCGCGATCATCATCTCCATATGTCTGAAGTGATACTTCCATCTTGACATCACACCCAATACACTACGATTCTCGATAAATCCAGAAGAGGTGTACACAGAACCCGTTAAAGCCCTGGACCACCAAAACTAAAGTTTACCGATTGTCGTAAGTACTAGCGATGCAAGTCTCAGGTTAAGATCATATGCACCTACCCTGAAGCGGACTCCCATAGACACGCAGACATACTACCAATGGGATTCCGCGGGGTCTATCCAGAGCGAAGCTGTTTTCCGTACCATCGGTAAAACACAACCTCCTACCGCACTTGCATAAGTATCCTATACTTAAATATATGAGAACTATGCCGTTGTGCCCTCACAACATGCACAAGTGCAGTACTAGTCTATTCCGCATTATCGATGTCCAATCTCGATAATACTACGACTAGGGATATTTAATGATTAAACCTTTATGGATTGATACCGTCTCATATCATCACAATCCGGAACTAATCATAGGGACTCTTACCATTTATATCAAAGTAAATAAATTACAAAACGGTAAAAGGCAATTTCATTACTACATAGTTAATTTTGTACAATAATACAATATCATTTACAAAATAGTGACGCTATGGGTCATAACTGTCTAACAATCTCCCACTTGGCCTATAGCCAGTCACTCAAGCATCTAATACCTGAACTATGTATGTGTCGCTCAAACTTTTCCCGAGGAATTATTTTCGTCAGCGGATCTGCAATGTTGTCCTCTGATGCGATCTTTTCGATCTTCACATCGCCACGATGTATGATCTCTCGAATCAGATGGAATCGTCGAAGAACATGTTTGGATCGTTGATGAGACCTTGGTTCCTTAGCCTGCGCTATGGCCCCGCTATTGTCACAATACAATAAAACGGGCTCAGCTGCTAATGGAACTACTCCTAATCCAACTAGGAATTTTCGGATCCAAACCGCTTCCTTTGCTGCTTCAGCTGCTGCAATGTACTCCGCTTCAGTTGTTGAATCGGCAACAGTATCTTGCTTGGAAGATTTCCAGCTCACTGCTCCGTTATTCAAGCAAAATATGTACCCGGTTTGCGACTTGAAGTCGTCTCTCGTCTCTGTCGGTTGGAAACTTGCATCGGTATACCCAGATACCTCAAGTTCTCCATCTCCATAGATTAAGAAAACATCCTTAGTTCTCTTAAGATACCTAAGGATACTCTTAACCGCCATCCAGTGATCCTTTCCTGGATCGGCCTGATATCGACTACACATGCTCAAAGCATAGGACACATCAGGTCGTGTACATATCATGGCATACATGATCGATCCAACTGCCGAGGCGAACGGAGTCCGACTCATGTTGTCTCTCTCATCTTGTGTTTTAGGACACATGTCCCTAGATAGATAGACGCCATGTGATGTTGGCAACAGTCCCCTCTTGGACTGATCCATGTTGAATCTCTTCAACACTTTATCAATATATGTACTCTGGGAGAGTCCAAGTAGCCTTCTAGATCTATCCCTGTAGATCTTTATTCCTAGAATAAAAGCTGCTTCTCCCAGATCTTTCATGGAGAATTTCAATGAAAGCCAAGCTTTCACCGACGTTAACATGGGAATGTCATTGCCTATAAGCAATACATCGTCGACATAAAGGACAATAAAAGTCAGTGCACTCCCACTAACCTTCTTATATACACAAGGATCATCTACGTTTTGAATGAAATCATATTCTTTTATGACCTCATCAAAACGTTGGTTCCATGACCTCGATGCTTGCTTCAGTCCATAAATGGACCGATTTAACTTACAAACCTTGTTTGCAAGTCTTGGTGCGATAAAACCGTCAGTTTGTTGCATATAAACATCCTCCAACAGGTTTCCGTTAAGGAAAGCGGTTTTAACGTCCATCTGCCATATTTCGTAATCGTAATATGCAGCTATCGCAAGCATTATCCGAATGGATTTAATCATGGCAACGGGTGAGAAAGTTTCGTCATAATCAACTCCAAGTTGTTGACGATACCCCTTCGCTACGAGCCTAGCTTTGTACGTTTGTACGTTGCCATCCATGTCGGTCTTCTTCTTGAAGACCCATTTGCATCCAATAGGCTTTACGCCTTCTGGTGCATCAACTAGTGTCCAAACTTGGTTGGTATACATGGAATCCATTTCGGCCTTCATGGCCTCTTGCCATAAAGTGGATTCGATACCTTGTATCGCTTCCTCATACGTAGCCGGTTCAGTATCCTCAATAAGATTAATATCTACATGAGGTGAGATCAGGAATCCATACCTCTCAGGTATTACCCTGACTCTCTCCGACCTACGTAGTCCTTGTGTAATTGAAGATTGTGGTTCAGTCTCATCCTGGATGGACTGTTCATGTTCCGTTCTCGATTCATTGCCAGGAACAGTATCACTACGACTTTCATCGAGTTCTACTTTCCTCCCACTAAACACTGCATTTAGGAATTCCTTCTCAAGGAAAACCGCATGTAGAGCAACAAATACTTTGTTCTCTTGTGGGTAATAGAAGTAATATCCTTTGGTTTCCCTAGGATATCCAACAAAAGGCATTTATCTGATTTGGGTTCAAGTTTGGTACCTTCCAAACGTTTGACGTATGCCCAGCAACCCCAAATCTTCAGGAATGAGAAACCTGGTTTCTTTCCTGTCCATATCTCATACGGAGTCTGTTCAACAGACTTTGACGGAACCCTATTCAAAATAAGAATTGCACTTTCTAATGCATGTCCCCAGAAGGATATAGGTAGCTCAGTGCGACTCATCATCGACCTTACCATGTCAAGCAAGGTACGGTTTCTCCGTTCAGACACACCATTTAATTGTGGTGTTCCAGGAGGAGTCCATTGTGAAAGAATACCATATTCTTTCAAGTAATCTTGAAACTCATTACTTAAGTATTCGCCACCACGGTCCGACCGTAATGTCTTAATACTCTTGCCTGTTTGTTTTTCAACTTCGTGTCGAAACTCTTTGAATTTCTCAAAAGTTTCCGACTTGTGCATCATTAGATACACATAACCATAACGCGATGCATCATCCGTAAAGGTTACGAAGTATCGATATCCACCTCTAGCCTGGCTAGACATGGGCCCACAAACGTCACTATGAACGAGGGCTAACAGTTCAGTGGCGCGTTCACCTTTACCACTAAAAGGTGATTTAGGCATTTTGCCTAATAAACAAGATTCGCAGACGTCATATGAATTTGGATCAAATCCGTCCAAGTACCCACTCTTCGAAAGTGTGGATATGCGAGTCTTGTTGATGTGTCCCAGACGACAATGCCACAAATAAGTTTCTTCTTTGGATTACTCATTTTGAGCCTTTTGTTTGTTATTTTACGTTTTGGAGATTTATTTATATTCAAAATATAAAGACCATTATTTGCATCGGCAGTGCAAATTTCTGCATCATCTTTATATAAATAACACCTGGTGTTTTTAAATACAAAAGTGTACCCATACTGGGTTAACAAAGATACAGAAATAATATTCCTAGTTAAACTAGGAACAAAATAACAGTCATTTAGTTTAAGTACATGCCCCGAGGGCAGTTCCAAAACAAAAGTGCCTACGGCCAAAACAGCAACAGAAGTTCCATTTTCAACTCGTAGATCTACCTCCCCCGAAGCCAGTCTCCTGCTATCATGCAGATCCTGCACATCAGTACAAATATGAGAGAACCACAGCCAGAATCAAAAATCCAATTTTTATTAAGACTAGAAGTAGTCATATTTATCTCAATAACAAACATACCTGAGGCCGGTGCCTTGCCCGCCTGTATGTCCTCCTTGTTCCCTTGTTCATGCGGCAGTCACGCTTCCAGTGACCTTTCTTGCCGCATTTCAGGCAAACATCTTGAGACTTGTCCCTTGGCTTCCCAGAAGCCTTTGTTGACTTGGCCTTGCCTTTGTTTCTATGCTTTTCTTCTTAACACCCCCAGTTGCCTTGAGCCCAGCTTTCGCGTTTGAGATGTTGATGCAAAGTGCGCCTCGCGCTTGTTGCCTTTCAGAAGCTCTTTCTCTGACTCCTTGAGAATCGATAATAACTCTCCAAGAGTATCATCCGAATTCATCAATTTGTAGTTGATGACAATCTGTTTCCAAGTATCGGGTAGTGACTGTAGAAGTACATCTATAGACAGCTCAGCCTCCAAGACTATACCCATATTAGCCAATTCATCAATATCGGCTATCATTTGAGTCCCATGGACCTCAACAGAACTACCATCAGTCATACGGGAGCGAAAGATTTTCTTCACTAACTCGTACCTCGCCATCCGCTTATTAGTGCGGTGAAGATCTTGCAATCTTGCCATCATATTATAAGGATCCAAGTCCCTATTCTGGCGGCGAAAGTGTTGAGTCATTGAAGCAAGCATGATCGACTGAGCCGTGTCACAATCATCACTGTGAGTTTTCCATAACTCCAGCTCAAGTGGCTCAGTGGGCTTAGGCCCGAGAGGTTTTTGTATCGTATACAGTATCCTCTCCGCCCCAAGGACTATCCTTAGGTTCATTTCCCAGTCGGCGAAGTTTGTGCCCTTGAACACATTATCACCCATGATTATGTCACGGACATTTCCTTTGTTTGCCATCTTAACTACGATAATCTAATTATCTAGTTAACGATATGTGGGTACAGTCAAACTGTTACATAAAAAAAAATAACATTGTATTAGTCCAACTAATGTGTAAATATTGACGAAATAAGTTGTGTAAGCGCGTAAAGCTAAGTATCTGAACGATAATTGCAAATTCAATACTAGCCTCCCACTATTTTCTGCAAGTCTCTAACCCTCTGTTGAGTACTCGGGAAATCCAATTTCCTAGTGGGCTAGGATCCCGTTAAATAACACACAACCTTGACTTTGGCCAACAAATTGTATGATATTTAACTAGGTAGATCTCGAAGATCAATTGGATCCCATCCAATTCCTAGATCCGGTAGGTGGACATCTAAGTCCGAAACATATACATATGTCAATGCATCCAATACATTTTCCTAACCATTTCCTCTGAATCAACTAAGCCTTGGCTTTGGCACAACAAACCTAATGATTCCAGTTAAGCGGGACCCATTGACGAGGAAAGTTTCGTAATCAATGTCGATGGACAAAAAGTGATCTTGACTTTGGCCAACAAATCACAACTTGGACAGGACACCGATGTGGAACAAAACTCTCATGATTCAAACACATCCTCAATTGACAAAGGTCTTGACTTTGGCCAACAAACCAATGCCAATTTCGGATCTTGAGAAAGAATCATTCAACGGAAGGAAAATCGCTTAATATTGTTTGAGGGATTTTTCGCGTAATTGGCAACCAATTAATTTATCTTTGTTAGGTCTCATCATCATACACCCTTAAGCATGCTTCTAAAACATCATAAAGCGCGTAAAGTAAAGTAATAGCGATATACGGATGGATATGAACAACAACTTGTTCCTAGAACAAATCACTCCCTTTCCTCTCCCCGCTAGCACTATTCTACTCTTACCCAATTACATAATACAATAAGAGAAACCTCATTTACATTGAGGGGAATTAGGTGAGAAGAGAATACAAAGAGACAATAAGAGAAAGGCTGGACACGCAGGTCCAATTTATAAATTCTAAATTTACAATAATTTCTAAAATTACCCTTCCCTTCTAATATCCATCCGATATATATACACTATTCATACATCACATCCACATTCATTCATTCAAGGCATGTTATACAACCAATCAAATCCAATTAATTAGTCTTTAATTAGGTGACAATACAATGTTCAAACAATTGTTTGCATTTGCGCGAGTCCAACTCAATTTGAGAATAAATACTTATAGTATGAATTCACGAATTATATCGAACTACTCGTTAAATCCAATTTAAGTCGTATTCAATACTAATCCTATTATTTAATTCTAAATTAAATATTTACACTTTTATTGTGCTTTTATAACTTAGATTCCAAATCTAATACAATCGGGTCTCAAAGCCCAACTAACATCTAATGTCCGTTTAATTAAAGTCAGATGGGCTTTCAATTGATTTCTTTAGGCTTGGGTTTTGGTCAATGTATGGGTCAAACCCAATTACCAAGCCCAATAAGGAATCACCCTCATATGCCATAAAATCAATATCAAGCCCATAAGGCCCAATTAAACATAAAAGCCCATTTATTACATTTGGGCTTAAATGGTGTGATTTAGGCCCATTTTGGATCCTATCCAAATGGTCCAAATCTACTTGGCCCAACCAAGCCCATATGTCCAAATATAATAGTTTTAGGTCAAAATTCCAAATATAATAGTTTAGGCCCAATTCAAAATTAAGCCCAACTAACCAAATTTTAAAATTCCAAATTTTATAACTTAATTAATTAAAGTGTATTATCATGATTAATCCTTTAAATCAATATTCCCAAAATATCAAATTAATCCATTAATCATATTTTTATCTTAAATATATGTCCAACATTATTTAATCAAAAAATCAAGTCCCTAATCCTCCATCAAGCATTCGGCCAAGGTGATTAAAATGGTTCCGATTTCGTTTTCAATCCAATCGAGTTACAAATCATCATTCCATATTGTTTCAAGTCATCTAATGTCTTAAAATTAAAAAATCATCTAGTCCATATGCTTGCATGTATTCGGCCAAGCCTCATTTGGGTTGGAAAAATTAATCCAATTTATTTTCCATGAAATTGATGATGTATAATCTAAATAACATACATCTAAGCATATTTAATCAAGCAAACTCATCAAATCATGCTTCATACAATTTTCCCCAAATAACATCCTAATATATTTGCATGCTCTTTAAGCTCAATGATACCATTGTTGGAAATAATTACCAAGCCCCAAGATCAACAAGAACAAGCAAAATATATAAATACATGAATGAATTAATTGAAGTATGGCGGAATCATACTCACAATACTTGAAAATGGATGCTAAGATGATGCGAAATTCCTCCCTTGTGCAGTGAAGCTCTCGGCCAAGAAGAAAAGAGGGACTCCAAGTCGAGTTTGATCCTTCCAAGCTCAAGGATTAGTTTCCCATATCACCTATGTATGATCCCTTGAAGGTGCTAGCCTTTGTTGTGATTTTGAATGCACAACTTCTTCAAATCTTGCCACAAAAATGAAGAAATGGAGAGCCCAAAACTGCATGTAGTTTCGGCATGTGAGAGAGAGGAGAAGTTTTGATTTTTGTTACAAAAATCAATTTATATTTATGCCCATAATTTATTAAATTAATAATAAACTTATGACACAAATCATGCAATGGCTTAGAGTGTCAAACACTCAAACTCCATGCAAAACCATTGAGTGCATTGTACACTATCTCCATGCAATGCATTAGAATTAAATAATGCATAATATGACATGTGTCATGTGGGCCCCACACGTTTCCAAATGAAAGTGGGCCCACGTGCACTCACGCGTTCGGGTTCGATATTTCCGAAATACCGTATTTTCCGAAATACACTTACGTCGCGACGTTAATTAAATCGAATTTAAATAAATAATTGCGCCTAGCGAAATTATTATTTACGTCGCTAACGAATTAATTCTAAATTAACTCGTTTGCCCGAATTAAAATCTAATTTTAATTTCGCGTCGAAATCGAATTTCGATTATTATATCGAATATAATAATTTTACGATTAATTCCAAATTAATCGTTCTCTCTCTATGTATAGTACTTTATCCAAGATATAAGTCTCTCCGTAATTAATCCAAGATTAATCGAGTTTGAATCATACGTCATTGGTGAATCTTCGGGAAGCGACCCAAGAGATCTCTGGATATGTTGGCAGTAAATACGGCCATCAGATTATCTGAATACGTACGTACCAAGTACTACGTTTTTACCGATTTACAAGACAAGGTTAGCCTCTAGCAAAACGCCATGCCTACCCAATTCTCCAGAATATTCTTATTGGAATATAAGATCTATAACAGGCGTAGTATACCGTAGTAGTAGTGTATATCGAACCAGTATCGGATGATCACATGTAAGGCCTGGGGCTGGAGATGTGTCTGCCCCGTACGATACACATATCGGACATCAAGCAACCAGTCTCTTTGAATCGGATAATCCTGACCTAGTCATATTATCCCGATGGTTGCAACCATTATAGAGTACTAGTTCTGTATCCCTCGCGATCATCCCCCATATGTCTGAAGTGATACTTCCATCTTGACATCACACCCAATACACTACGATTCTCGATAAATCCAGAAGAGGTGTACACAGAACCCGTTAAAGCCCTGGACCACCGAAACTAAAGTTTACCGATTGTCGTAAGTACTAGCGATGCAAGTCTCAGGTTAAGATCATATGCACCTACCCTAAAGCGGACTCCCATAGACACGCAGACATACTACCAATGGGATTCCGCGGGGTCTATCCAGAGCGAAGCTGTTTTCTGTACCATCGGTAAAACACAACCTCCTACCGCACTTGCATAAGTATCCTATACTTAAATATATGAGAACTATGCCGTTGTGCCCTCACAACATGCACAAGTGCAGAGTACTAGTCTATTCTGCATTATCGATGTCCAATCTCGATAATACTACGACTATGGATATTTAATGATTAAACCTTTATGGATTGATACCGTCTCATATCATCACAATCCGGAACTAATCATAGGGACTCTTACCATTTATATCAAAGTAAATAAATTACAAAACGGTAAAAGGCAATTTCATTACTACATAGTTAATTTTGTACAATAATACAATATCATTTACAAAATTGTGACGCTATGGGTCATAACTGTCTAACATGCCCCGTACGAAGCACATATGAGATCTCTGGTAACTAGTCTATATAATCGGATATACATGACCTAGTCATAATATCCCGATAGCTGCAGCATATAAGAGAACAAGTTCCGTATCCTACGTGACCATCATCTCCACTATGACTGAAGTGATACTTCCATCTTGACATCACATCCAATACACTACGATTCTTAATATACCCAGAACAGGTATACACAGAACCTGTTAAAGCCCTGGACAACCAAAACCAAAGTATATTGATTGTCGCAAGTATTAACGGTGCAAGTCTCAGGTTAAGACTGACCGGTGCGTACACACGCGTATAACGCAAGCGCACGTATCGTTCAAGTAGTATAAAAAGTATCGATCCCACGAGGACTTAATACCTAAGATATTAATTTTATGAGGTCAAATGATTACTAGTATCTTACAGGTTGTTTGATTGATTTGAAATGGTGACAATTCTAAATTTAAAAACAAGTAAATAAAATTGTTCGAAAGTAGATTTTAAGAAAATTCAATATTAAAAACTATCTAGGGTTGTGATTTCTTCCAATATCATTTTAAAGATGAAATAGTTATTTTATAGTTGGGTAATATATTGATTTATTAACCTGGAACACTAAATTATGTGAAAGCCTCTGTCGATGGTCAGACACAAATACCCAGTTTAACCCAATTGAACCATATGTCTATGTCAACCAAATTATCTAGATTCATTAAGTTTAAGTTCCAATTATGGCTACCCCCGCCCGACAGGTATATGTCTATCCTGTAAGGAAATCTATTAAAGGGTTATCTATCCTCATAGAAGATCGTGGGCTATTGAGTCTAAGGTCTTAAACTTAAAATCCCTATGTCTAGTTCATTTTAGTTTCCCAGTTCAATTTTATTAATGGTCTGTTAATGAAAAAGCATTAAGATTAAGACTCAATAAATAAATCTTTATATTACCCAACTATAATCTAACCCCTTATAAATCAGTGATATTAAAAGTCATCACAACCCCAAATAACTAATTTAGTTACAACACATAATTAGGGCTTTAAAAGACATAAAGTAAAAATACTGAAAAGAAATTGCTGTTGGTAAAGTAAAAGTTGAAAAGTAAATTGCAATAAAATAAAATAAAATGCTAAGGCAAAAGGATCAACTTTTACTACTACTAATTTAGATATCTCCCATAATATAATATATAAACTTGTGATAACATTACCAACCAGCCATATAGGTGATATCCTGATTAAGTCAAATTAAGTCCAACCAGCCATTAAGCGAAACCAAAATAAACTGCCATATAGGCGGTAAGAAAATTTAATTACCAACCGACCAATCTGGCGATATCCTTTTTAAGTCAAATTTTAAATAGTGAATATATTATATTAAAGGGAGATTAATCTAAATAGTAATAGTAAACGAATTACCTTTCACCCTAGCAGAGGGAAGTTACCTCCTCATTACTGAAAATTAAAAAATGAAAATTAAAGAAAGAAAAGTAATGTGCGTAAAAGTAAATTGCGGAAAGTAAAAAATGAAAAGTAAAGAAAAGAAAGTGCGAAAGCGAAAATTAATTACTGAAAGCTGTAAATAACAAACAAGATACAATCTTCTTACATTCTTACGGAATTCCTTAGAAGAAAGTATGAATTTTACAAATGAAATGGCTTGGTATTTATAGGTAAAATTTTGCCTCCATCAAATCATCCACCAAATCCATTATTAATTGCTCCACTATTGCTCCACTAATTACTCCACCAAATCCATTATT
Organism: Zanthoxylum bungeanum; assembly: GCA_019454045.1. NCBI lineage: Eukaryota > Viridiplantae > Streptophyta > Magnoliopsida > Sapindales > Rutaceae > Zanthoxylum > Zanthoxylum bungeanum. Next base: position 21,021 of record SKCR01005345.1, on the reverse strand, counting down.
AATTGCTCCACTAATTGCTTATCATGTTTGGTGGTGATTTGATAATTTTTATTATTTATTTTTTGCTTTGAAAATGATTGAAAATGACTTTAATAATTACACACAAGCACACTTCTGGATGGTTCATCAATTTCAGGCATGAAATATTAGAATTCGAAATTATTTTATCTTTCAAAGTTGTAGAGCTTTGAGTCTTCTTAAATCTGGTACTTGAATCAGCTTAATCCAATATTGGAGTAAAACGTTATGCCCAAAATACGACAGATGCGTAAAATTGAAATTTCCAAACTGCACTTCGTTAAAAAACGCCCTTTCAAGTTTCCAATCTCCAAAATTAATATGTCAAGTCCAATTTTTGCCCTTATTTGACCCACATTTCGTCCTAAATGATTTCATTGTGTCCCAATATTATTTTATCCGCAAAATAAACTAAACCACATCAAAACGTTCATCAAACCAGGAACTAAACAAAATATTAAGTAAAAGGGGCGGTAAATATTGATATATTTTCCGCTCATCAAAGACCAAATACACCTACCCTGATTCGGAATTCCATAGACACATAGTCATACTACTAATGGAATTCTGAGAGGTCTATCCAGAGCGAAGCTATTTTCTGTACCATCGGTAAAACACAACCTCCTACTACACTTGCATGAGTATCCTATACCCAAATATATGAGAACTATGCCGTTATGCCCTCATAACGCACACAAGTGTAATACTAGTCTTTTACGCATTATCGGTGTCCAATCTCGAAAATACTATGACTAAGGATATTTAATGATTAAACCTTCGTGGATTGATACTGTCTCATATCATCTCAATCCAGGAACTAATCATAGGGACCTTTCATCATTTATACATCTTGGTGATCTAATCACAAATGATAAAAGAGAATTTCCTTTGTCACATAGTTAATTGGTACAACAACACCATGATCTGTACAAATAGTGACTCTATGGTCATAACTGTCCAACATGTAGGTGGGGACGTTTTACATAGATATGATGTTCACTCCTTCTTGTGAGAAGTAGAATAGTATATTTCTTAAGAGTTTATTCAGTACTTGAATGATTGGAGCGCTCAAGTCTTTCTATTATGAATAGAAAGATTAACATTCATAATGGTTTTGAATAAATCGTTCATTAGAGAATCAATGGTACCTAAGGTAAAAATAATAAGAGGGGTATACATATATTATGACCCAGCTCTAATTATGAGATACTCGTGAGTGCCAATCCGTATGTAATGACTATATCGTGGGCTATTCAGTCTAAGGTCTTAAACTTAAAATCCCTATGTCTAGTTCATTTTAAGTTTACCAGTTAAATTTTATTAATGGCCAGTTAATGAAAAAATATTAAGATTAAGACTCAATAAATAAATCTTTATATTACCCAAACTATAATCTAACCCCTTATAAAACCAGTGATATTAAAAGTCATCACAACCCCAGATAACTAATTTAGTTACAACACATAATTAGGGCTTTAAAAGACATAAAGTAAAAATACTGAAAAGTAATTGCGGTAAAGTAAAAGTTGAAAAGTAAATTGCAATAAAATAAAATAAAATGCTAAGGCAAAAGGATCAACTTTTACTACTACTAATTTAGATATCTCACATAATATAATATATAAACTTGTGATAACATTACCAACTAGCCATATAGGCGGTATCCTGATTAAGTCAAATTAAGTCCAACCAGCCATTAGGCGGAACCAAAATAAACCTGCCATATAGGCGGTAAGAAAATTTAATTACCAACCGACCAATCTGGCGGTATCCTTGATTAGTCAGGTTTAAACCAGATTAAAATGAATTACCAACCGACCAATCTGGCGGTATCCTTTTTAAGTCAAATTTTAAATAGTGAATATATTATATTAAAGGGAGATTAATCTAAATAGCAATAGTAAAAGAATTACCTTTCACCCTAGCAGGGGGAAGTTACCTCCTCATACTGAAAAGTAAAAACTGAAAATTAAAGAAAGAAAAGTACTATGCGTAAAAGTAAATTGCGGAAAGTAAAAAATGAATAGTAAAGAAAAGAAAGTGCGAAAGCGGAAATTAATTACTGAAAGCTGTAAATAAACAAACAAGATACAATCTTCTTTAGCATTCTTAAGGAATTCCTTAGAAGAAAGTATGAATTTTACAAATGAAATGGCTTGGTATTTATAGGCAAAATTTTTGCCTCCATCAAATCATCCACCAAATCCATTATTAATTGCTCCACTAATTGCTCCACTAATTGCTTATCATGTTTGGTGGTGATTTGATAATTTTTATAATTATTTATTAATTTATTTTTTGCTTTGAAAATGATTGAAAATGACTTTAATAATTACACACCACACACACATCTGGATGGTTCATCAATTTTCGGGTATGAAATCTTCAGAATTCGAAATATTTTGCCTTTCAAAGTTATAGATATTTGAGTCTTCCTTAATCTGGAACTTGAATCAGCTCAATCCGATATTGGAGTAAAACGTTATGCCCAAAATACGACAGATGCGCAAATTGGAATTTCTAAAACTGCACTTCGTTAAAACGCCCTTTCAAGTTTCCAATCTCCAAAATTAATATGTCAAGTCCAATTTTTGCCCTTATTTGACCCACATTTTCGTCCTAAATGATTTCATTGTGTCCCAATATTATTTTATCTGCAAAATAAACTAAACCACATCAAATGTTCATCAAACCTGAGAAACTAAACAAAATAATAAGTAAAGAGGCGGTAAATATTGATATATTTTTCCGCTCATCACACCCCGAACCTAACATTTTGCTAGTCCTCGAGCAAAACAACAAAATAAATACAAGAAACAATTAAAATTAAACTAAGCCACTTTCGTAGGGATCACGGTTGCATTTAGCATATGCAACAAGCTTTAAAAAAACCCCTAGGTGTCCCTAGTGGACGAGTTAAGTCTCGTAGGGCTTACAGCGATACCCACAAACATTTTACAAAAGTAAAAAGTAGTAAACTAATGCACACAAAAGCAAAAAGACCAGAAAAGGAGAATAAAGAAAGTGTTGGACAATTATGACCCATAGCGTCACTATTTGTACAGATCATGGTGTTGTTGTACAAATTAATTATATGACAAGGAGATTGCGCTCTTATCATTTGTGATTAGATCACCTAGATGTATAAATGATAGGAGGTCCCTATGATTAGTTCCTGGATTGAGATGATATGAGACAGTATCAGCCCTCGAAGGATTAATCATTAAATATCCAAAGTCATAGTATTATCGAGACTGGACATCGATAATGCGGAATAGACTAGTATTGCACTTGTGCGCATTGTGGGAGCACAACGGCATAGTTCTCATATATTTAAGTATTAGATACTTATGCAAGTGCGATAGGAGGTTGTGTTACCGATGGTGTGTGGAAACAGCTTCGCTCTGGATAGACCCCTCGGAATTCCATTGGTAGTATGACTATGTGTCTATGGAAGTCCGATATCAGGGTAGGTGTATTTGGTCTTAACCTGAGACTTTCATCGCTAATACTTGCGATAATCAATATGCTTTGGGTTTGGTCGTCCAGGGCTTTAACTAAAACGGTTCTGTGTACGCCTCTGCTGGGTATATCGAGAATCGTAGTGTATTGGGTGTGATGTCAAGACGGAAGTATCACTCCAGTCATAGTGGAGATGATGTCACGTAGGATACGATACTAGTGCTCTTAAGTACTGCAGTCATCGGGATATTATGACTAGGTCATGTATGTCCGTTATAGAGACTAGTTACCAGACATCCGACATGTGCTTCGTACGGGGCAGACACATTCCATCCCCAGGCCTAGCACATGACATCCGATACTGGATCGCAATACGCAATACTACATATCCTACGCCTGACATAGAATATATTTCCAGTAAGAATATTTTTGGAGAATTTGGTAGGCACGGTGCTTTGCTAGAAGCCAACCATGTCTTGTAAATCGGTAAGCACGTGGTACGAGGTACGCACGTATTCGATAATCCGATGACCGTATTTACTGCTAACATATCCAGGGATCTCTTGGGTCGCTTCCCAAAGATTCACCGATGACAGTTGATTTAAATTAGAATTAATCTGGGATTAATTAAGAGAGAGAATTAATCTGGGATTAATTAAGAGAAAGAAAATTAATCTAGGATTAATTGAGGTATTATTTAATCTGGGATAAATGTGTTCGGAAGAGAGAGAACGCGATTAATTTGGAATTAATCGGTAAATAAATTTAATGGTTAAATTTGATTTTTCTGTTTAATTTATTCATATGGGCTAAAATTAATATATTGGATATATTAATATGAATTGGATTTCGTTACGAAATTAAAGTCGGACTTTAATACGAACGAATGAATTAATTTAGAATTAATTCGTAAACGACGTTCGTAATATATTTGCGAGGCATCGTTATTTAATTAAATAGATTTAATTATTTAGCGATGAAATTTCGTTTAATCGGATTAAACGGAACCGAGCCACGACAAATGTTCGTAGAGACATTTTGAGTTTTGAATTCAAATGTGGGGACCACTTCACACATGTCACACATGTGAAGTGGTGGTTGGAAATTGGTTGGCATTTATGCCAAAACCACTTACTTTCCAACCACTTGGTTTAGGTGAAACCCAATTACCCCCTACATCCAACTACATGGTTTTGGGTAAAAGGTAAAACCCTTTAAGAAAACCAAAAAGCCCTTCTCTCTCTCTTCCACTCTACACACACTTTAACACATTTTTGGAAAATGGTATCAGAGCCCGGTTTAAGCACGAAATTTAGGGTTCATGAGACTAAAATTTGGGGCTTTTATGTTTTGAGCATGATTCTTTCAAATTGATGCTTTGAGCATGCTTAGAATATGTTAACTTAGAGTTTTACATGATTACATTTGAAATAAATTGATTGAATCAAAAATTAAAAATTTATTAGCTTGGCCGAAATATACACTGTCTTGGACTGCAGTTTTTTGATTTTTCTAGCATGATATGATGTGTTTAAATGCATCTTTAAATTTTGATTGTTGGTTTGATTGGATTAGAATCAAATTCAATAAAGTTTATGTTAAAATCAAAGAGAATGTTGAGCATGAAATGATGAATTTAGGATTCAATTTGTGTTGAGCATGAAATGATGTATTTTGGCTTCAATTTGTGTTGAGCATGAATTGATGGATTAAGCATGATTAATTAAGTTAATGGTATTTTGGAAAATTGAGTTTAATTAATTAATCATGCTAATACACTTTAATTAAAATAATTGTGATATTTAGAATATTATAATTATGTTAATAAGCCTTTAATTATGTAATGGGCTAAAAATGTGTATATTGGGCTTAATGGACTTTTTTTGACTAAGTTTGGTTTTGGACTTTTGGATTGGATCCAATTGGGCTCAAAACCAATTCCATAAGGTCCAAATACATCACTTGGCCCTTTAAGAATTTTAATTGGGCCTAATGGGCCTAAATTAATTTGTAGACAATAGGGTGATTCCTATTGGTCCTTGACATTTTGGGTTTGACCCATTATGGCCAAAGCCCATGCCTTAAGAATTAATTAAAAGCCCATTGGACCTTAATTAAAATGACATTGGATGTTAATAGGCCTTTGAGACCCATTAAGATTGGATTTGGAATCCAAGTCTTTAAGGCAAATAATAAGTGTAAATATTTAATTTGGAATTAATTGGAATTAGTATTGAATACAAATAAATTGGATTTAAAGTTGTAGTTCAATATATTCAAGAATACTTACTTTGAGTATTTATTCTTAAACGAGTTTGACTCGCGCAAATCAAATCGTTGTTTGAACATTGGATTGATCATTAATTCAAAGATTATTAATTGGATTAGATTTATTGAATAACATGATTTGTATGAATACATGAATGTGTTGTATGAATAATGTATATCGGATGGATATTAGAAGGGCGAGGGCAATTTTGGAATTAATAATAAATTTAGAATTTATTTAATTGGACCTGCGTGTCCAGCCTTTTATCTCATCTCATTGTATTTCTCTTCTCACCATTTCCCCTCAATGTAAATGAGGTTTCTTTATTGTATTTTGTAATTGGGTAGAATTAGAATAGTTCTAGCCGTGGAGAGGAAAATGAGTGATTTGTTCTAGGAACAATTTGTGAGATATCCATCCAATATCATTATTAATTTATTTATTTATACGCTCTTTATTATGTATTTAGAATGCATGTTTAAGGTGTATGATGATGAGACCTTAACAGAAAATAAATTGGTTGCCAATTTACCGCCAAAAACCCTCAAAACATATTAAGCGTTTTTTCCTTCCGTTGAGTGATTCTTACTCAAGATCCAAAGTTGGCATTGGTTTATTGGCCAAAGTCAAGACCTTTGTCAATTGCGGATGTGTTTGAATCATGAGAGTTTTGTTCCATATCGGTGTCTTGTCCAAGTCGTGATTTGTTGGCCAAAGTCAAGATCACTTCTTGTCCATCGACATTGATTACGAAGCTTTCCATGTCAATAGGTTCCGCTTAACTGGGATCATTAAGTTTGTTGTGCCAAAGACAAGGCTTAGTTGATTCAGAGGAAAAAGGTTAGGTAATATATTCGATATATTGGCATATATAAGATATATGTTTCGGACTTGGATGTCCACCTACTAGATCTAGGAATTGGATGGGATCCAATTGATCTTAGAGATCTACCTAGTTAAGTATCATACAATTTGTTGGCCAAAGTCAAGATTGTGTGTTATTTAACGGGATCCTAGCCCACTAGGAAACTAGGTTTCCCGAGTACTCCACAGAGGGTTAGAGGCTCGCCGAAAAATAGTGGGAGGCAAGAATTAAATTTGCAATATTCGTTTAGATACTTGCCATACGCGCTCAATCAAATATCATTCGTCAAATAAATTAAATGTTAGTTGGACTAATATTTAATAGTTGTTTTTAATTTAACAGTTAGACTGTATTCAAACTACTTCATTTATAGTTGATTATATAATTGGATTATAGTAATCAATATATATTTGAATTTACCCTTCAATTATAGTTGATTATATAATTGGATTATAGTAATCAATATATTTGGATTTTACCAATCATTTATAATGATTATATAATTGGATTATAGTAATCAATATATATTTGATTTTAACCATAAAATTGTAATAAGTTATATAGTTAGACTATAGTAATCATTACATTAGATTGTACCTGAAATCGTTGATTAATAGTTGGACTATTAGAATCAAGATTAAATTGAAAGATTAATGTTTAAAACATTATCCTAGGGAAAATGTGTTTAAACGACTTTAATTTTCAAATTGGGAATAAATTTCAGGATAGTCCTGAAACTAAGAAGTTACTTTATTTGATAAATAACATCTTAGGCCTAAGCCCGCAGTTAAGCAAATAGTAGAGTATGATCTTTGGAAGATTCATGTGATGATAACTTTAATGTTTAATCCATTATGCTTGCCATAAAGACTCCTTAATTTCCTAATCAGAACTAAGGATTAGATCCTTAAAGTATGATGAAGAAATTGAAGGATCTTCATAGATATATTCTTAGATCTTAGAAGTATTAATTGCAATTAATAACTCTTGGATAGTTAATGGCCATTCTCAATGAGACAAAGCCAAAGTTTTCAATAAGGCAAGTAGCGCAAGGCGCATCTTACTTCAATATTCTAGAAGGCCAAGGCTTGGCCAAAGGCTTCTAAGAATGTAGAAAATGGCAAAGGCAAAATCATTATAGTCTCTCTAGGAAGACAAATGACATATCCCAAGATGTCTACCTAAACTGTGGCAAATGGAGTCATTGAAGCGTGACTGCCGTATGGACAAGGCAGACATGAAGGGAAAAAGAAAGGGCAAGGCTCTGACTTTAAGTATGTTTATCATAAGAATGTTGACTACTATATTAAAATTGGATTTTAGATATTAATAGTGTGATACATAAATATATGTACTGATGTGCAGAATCTGCTATGAGCAAATACTGACTTCAGATGAGATTAATATGCGAATATGAAACGGGACGACAGTCGTGTTTTTTTAACCGCAATACCTAATTTTAGGAACTACCTTCGATGTGTACTTAAATTAGGAAATTTTATAATGTAACTAGTTTGACTAGAAGTATTATCTCTATATCGAGTATAACTCGTTGTGAGTATACCTTTATATTCTAGAACACTAAGGTGTTTTATTTTATAAGATGATATTGAGATAAACATTATATGTGAATAACAGTATTTATATTTTGAATATAAATAAATCTCAAACATATAACATGACAAACAAATAGCTCAAACTGATTTGATCAGATGAGACTTATTTGTGGCAGTGTTGTCTGGGACACAATTAAACAAAACTCGTATATCCACATTTTTGAAGAGTGGATACTAGGACATATTTGATTACATTCTAATGAAGTCTAAGAATCTAGTTTATTGGGCAAAGTGCCTAAAACACCTTTACTTGGTAAAAGTATAAGTGCCATCGATCTATTAGCCCTTGTTCATAGTGACGTAAGTGGGCCCATGTCTAGCTAGGCTAGAGGTGGATATGAATATTTTGTGACCTTTACGGATGTGGCATCGCGTTATTGTTGTGTTTCTTTTGAAGAACACAAATCGGAAACTTTTAGAGTTTCGACACGAAAAAGACGAACAGATCGGTTAAAGTATTAAAACATCACGGTTTGACCATGATGAAAATACTTAAGCAATAATTTTCTCATATACTTGAAAGATTATAGTATTCTTTCAATGAGGACTCCTCCTGGAACATGTCAATTTGACGGTGTGTCCGAACGAAGAAATCAAATTTTGTTGGACATGATAAGGTTAATCATGAGTCGCTCTAAGCTACCATTTTCCTTCAAAAGGATAAGCATTAACAGTGCAATACTTATTTTGAATAAGGTTCCATAAAAATCTTTTGACAGACTTCATATTAGATATGAACAGGAAAGAAATTGGATTTTCTCACTCTTGATGATTTGGGAATGCTAGGCATACTTTGGATGATACCAGATTAGAACCCAAATTGGATAAGTGCCTAATGTAATTGGTTATCCTAAGGAAACCAAAGTATAATACTTATACAACTCACTAAGAGAACATGTGATTGTTGCTCACCATGCGGTTTTTCCTAGGAGGATTACCGATATGCAGTGGTAAGTGGGAGGATAGTAAAACTCGATGAAGAATCGGAGTTATACTGGTCAAGGCACCAAGTCCTTAATGGAACACAAACAGTTCATCAAGGATGAAACTATACCAATAATCTTCGAATACACAAGAATAGCGTAGGTCTGAGAGAGTCAGAAAACAACCTGGGGTATGGGTTTCTAATCTCACTTATAAAGATGTCAATCTTATTGAGGAATATGAACTGACTACGTATGAGGAAGTGATACAAGGTATCGAATCCCTATTATGGCAAAGTGCCATGAGTCCGAAATGGATTCCATGTATATCAACTATGTTTGGACACTAGTTGTTATACCGCAAGGCATTGTGCCTATTGGTACTATATAAGTCTTCAAGGAAGACATACATGGAAGGCAACATACCAACGTACTAAGCTAGGCTTGTAGCGGAAAGGTATCATTATCAATATTGTGTTGATTACAACGAAATCTTTTACCTGTTGCCACGTTAAATCCATTTGGATAATGCTTGCTGATGTTATTCGATCCATAGAGGGATTGAAGTAATCATTACGTTCTTTGAACTAACATTTTGATGTAATCATAATGGTGTATGATTTAATTCAAAACGAAATGATTCTTGTGTATATAAGGAGGTTAGTGGGAGCGCACTGACAATGATGTCCTAATTAATGATGATATGTCATTTCTTGGGAAATGATATTCCCCATATTACGATCGGTGAAAGCTTGGCTTTCATTAAAATTCTCCGTAGAATTCTTGGAGTAACAACCTTTATTCTAGAATAAAGATCTACTGAGTTAGATCTAAGAGGTTATTGACACTCTGTGAGAACTCGTACATTGAAAAATGTACGCAACCTGGTGTCTCATATGCTTTGAGCATATGGATTCACAACAGGTCAATCCAAGTGATAGTCATTGGATTGATATTAAGAACATCTGTTAGTATCATAGAGAACTAAGGATGATGTCTTAAACTATGGAGAAGGAGAACTTGAAGTGACTGGGATCACAGCGGAAAGTTTCCTAACCGATGAAAACGACTTTAAGTCGCTAAACGATACTATACAGTTTGAATAACGGTACAGTAAGCTGGAAATCTTCAAAGCAAGATGCTGTTACCGAATAAACAACAAATGCGGATTATTGCTGCTGCTGAGGCAGCAATAGAAGCCATTTGGGTCGACGATAAATCTAATTAGATTAGATATAGTTCTATTAGCAGCTGAGCTAGGCGTCAGTACAAGCTAAAGAATTAATGGTCTCATCAACGATCCAGATATATACTTCGACTATTCATCTGATTCGTTCGGATCATACATCCTGGCGATGTGATGATCGAATAAATTGCATCAGACGATAATCATACAAATCCACTGACGAAAGCCTTTCCTCAGCATTTGAGCGAACAGTACATAGTTCGGGTGTATGACACTCGAGTGACTGGCCATAAGCCAAGTGGGAGATTGTTGGACAATTATGACCCATAGCGTCACTATTTGTACAGATCATGGTATTGTTGTACAAATTAATTATGTGACAAGGAGATTGCGCTCTTATTATTTGTGATTAGATCACCTAGATGTATAAATGATAGGAGGTCCCTTTGATTAGTTCCTGGATTGAGATGTTATGAGACAGTATCAGTCCTCAAAGGATTAATCATTAAATATCCATAGTCGTAGTATTATCGAGACTGGACATCGATAATGCGGAATAGACTAGTATTGCACTTGTGCGTATTGTGGGAGCACAACGGCATAGTTCTCATATATTTAAGTATTGGATACTTATATGCAAGTGCGATAGGAGGTTGTGTTTACCGATGGTGCGAAAATAGCTTCGCTCTGGATAGACCCCTCAGAATTCCATTGGTAGTATGACTATGTGTCTATGGAAGTCCGACATCAGGGTAGGTGTATTTGGTCTTAACTTGAGACTTGCATCGCTAATACTTGCGACAATCAATATGCTTTGGTTTTGGTCGTCCAGGGCTTTAACTGGTTCTGTGTACGCCTCTGCTAGGTATATCGAGAATCATAGTGTATTGGGTGTGATGTCAAGACGGAAGTATCACTCCAGTCATAGTGGAGATGATGTCACGTAGGATACGATACTAGTGCTCTTAAGTACTGCAGTCATCGGGATATTATGACTAGGTCATGTATGTCCGATTATAGAGACTAGTTACCAGACATCCGACATGTGCTTCGTACGGGGCAGACACATTCCAGCCCCAGGCCTGGCACGTGACATCCGATACTGGATCGCAATACGCAATACTACATATACTACGTCTGACATAGATTATATATTCATGTAAGAATATTTCTGGAGAATTGGGTAGGCACGGTGTTTTGCTAGAAGCCAACCATGTCTTGTAAATCGGTAAGCACGTGGTACGAGGTACGCACGTATTCGGATAATCCGATGACCGTATTTACTGCCAACATATCCAGGGATCTCTTGGGTCGCTTCCCAAAGATTCACCGATGACAGTTGATTTAAATTAGAATTAATTGGGATTAATTAAGAGAGAGAATTAATCTGGGATTAATTAAGAGAAAGAAAATTAATCTAGGATTAATTGAGGTATTATTTAATCTGGGATTAAATGTGTTCGGAAGAGAGAGAACGCGATTAATTTGGAATTAATCGGTAAAATAAATTTAATGGTTAAATTTGATTTTTCTGTTTAATTTATTCATATGGGCTAAAATTAATATATTGGATATATTAATATGAATTGGATTTCGTTACGAAATTAAAGTCGGACTTTAATACGAACGAATGAATTAATTTAGAATTAATTCGTAAACGACGTTCGTAATATTTTTGCGAGGCATTGTTATTTAATTAAATTAGATTTAATTATTTAGCGACGAAAGTTCGTTTAATCGGATTAAATGGAACCGAGGGGCAAATGTTCGTAGAGACATTTTGTGTTTTGAATTCAAATGGTGGGGCCCATTTCACACATGTCACACATGTGAAGTGGTGAAACCAAATTACCCCAACTACATGGTTTTGGGTAAAAGGGTAAACCCTTTAACAAAACCAAAAAGCCTTCTCTCTCTCTTTACTCTACACACTTGTAACACATTTTGGAAAATGAAAACCCTAATACTCTCTACAATGGGCGTGAGCCTCTTCCTCCATTCTCTTTGATTTTGTTGCAAAATCAACAAAGCTAGCACTTGGAGAAATCAACTAAGGTGATAGGGAAACTACTTCAAGAGTTGGAATCATCACTTAAAGCTTGGATCTTGGAGATCTCTTCTCAAAATTTTAAAGCTCAAATCCGTTCATTGTAAGTATATTCCGTAACTTATTTTGAATTTATGAACACTTTTTCTTCCTTATTAGATCCTTGGCATGTTCTAGGAACACTAACAGAAAGTTAGTGACTAATCAGGTGAAACTTCTACTCCGAGTTACTAGTTGTTTTGTTTCTTTCTAAATTACTGAATAAGTAAATTCTCCGATCATTTTTACCATTCTCCATATACACAGCCAACATAATATTAAAAAACTCATTTTTTCCCACAACAGTCATAAGTGCAGTTGATAAGAGAGTAATATTTTTGTCCTAATGTTTTTTTTAGAATTCACACCTTTTTGTAGCAATGGAATAATTTTTCTGATTTTTCTGATTTTTTCTTTGATTTTTGATTTTTTCTATTTTTTTTTATTTATATACAATATCTTCCATCTATGTAATGAGCTTTGGGTCGGTGACTCCCAAACCAGTTGGCTTTAGGACACCAGGTGTTAAGACACCCCTACAGACTTAATTACTCAGACTTCAGATATATATATTTTTTTGCAGCATCTTTGATCCATGTAGCGAGCTTTGGGCCAGTGACTCCCAAACCAGTTGGTTTTAGGGCACTAGGTGTTAAAACACCCTTACAGACTTAATAACTCGGATCTCAGATTTTTTTTTACTCCATTGCCTTTTGAGATGCTTCCTCCAATTAAAGTAGAGCACTGAATATTACAAACTTTTCAATTTTAGCTCATGTCCGTATGTTACTATATATGTTGATAATACCTGCCAACTGAGCATATGAAGATCCATTTTAGTCAGTATTATGGAGAATTCAAAATTAAATAATTCAAAAGGAAATAAAAACAAAAATTAACTTGTTCCGAAATAGGTTTGAGATACGTATCAGGAGTGGAAACTCCTTACTCAGCTATCTCTTACCAATTTCACATTTTTAGTCAAATAAAAACACAAAAACCAAAATTTTTGTTTGTAATTTTTGAAAATTTTCAATTTTTTTTGTATTTTTCGAAATATTTGGATTAAAAATAAAAACAACAACAAATTAAAAAACAAGGTACTAATCAACTAATTTCCTCCTCCAAACCAAACGAGACATTGTCCACAATGTTGGACAAATGACCCATAACGTCACTATTTGCACAGATCATTGTGTTGTTGTAGCAAATTAACTATGTGACAAGGAAATTGCACTCTCATCATTTGTGATTAGATCACCATAGATACATAAATGAAGAGAGGTCCCTATGATTAGTTCCTGGACTGAGAATGATATGAGACAGTATCGTCCCCGAAAGAAAATCATTAAATATCCCTGGCCGGAGTATTATCGAGACTGGGACATCGATTATGCGGAATAGGTAGTATTGCACTTGTGTGCGTTGTGAGGGACTGTTGGATAATATGACCCATAGCGTCACTATTTGTACAGATCACGGTGTTGTTGTACAAATTAACTATGTGACAAGGAAATTGCACCTCATCATTTGTGATTAAATCACCATAAATGTATAAATGAAGAGAGGTCCATATGATTAGTTCCTGGATTGAGATGATATGAGACAGTATCAATCCCGAAGGATTAATCATTAAATATCCCTAGCCGGAGTATTATCGAGACAGGACATCGATAATGCCGGAATAGGCTAGTATTGCACTTGTGCGTGTTGTGAGGGCACAACGGCATAGTTCTCATATATATAAGTATTGGATACTTATGCAAGTGCGATAGGAGGTCGTGTTTCACCGATGGTACGGGAAACAGCTTCGCTCTGGATAGACCCCTCGGAATCCCATTGGTATTATGACTATGTGTCTATGGGAGGCCGAAATCAAGGTAGGTGTGTATAGTCTTAACCTGAGACTTGCATCGCTAATACTTGCGATAATCGGTAGACTTTGGTCTTGGTGGTACATGGCTTTAACCGGTTCTGTGTACACCATTCTGGGTTTATCAGAGAGTCGTAGTGTATTGGGTGTGATGTCAAGACGGAAGTATCACTTCAGTTATATTGGAGATGATGTCACGCAGGATACGGTACTAGTGCTCTTAAGTGTTGCGCAACCAATCGGGATATTGTGACCAGGTCATAAATATCCGATTATAGAGACTAGTTACCAGACATCCGACATGTGCTTCGAACGGGGCAGACACTTATCCAGCCCCAGCCCTAGCACGTGACTATCCGATACTGGGCCAATATACACAATACTACGGTATACTACGCTTGATACAGATCTATATATTCCTGTAAGAATATTTCTGGAGAATTGGGTAGGCATGGCGCTTTGCTAGAAGCCAACCTTGTCTTGTAAATCGGTATAAACGTAGTACGAGGTACTTACGTGTTCGGACAGTCCGACGATCGTATTTACTGCCAACATATCCGGAGATCTCATGTGTCGGTTCCTGAAGATTCACCGATGACGTATGACTCGCACTTTGATTAATCTGGGATTAATTAGAAGAGAGATAGAATTAATCTGGGATTAATTCGATGAGAGAGAAAATTAGTCTGGGATTAATTACGGAGATATTTTATCTCGGATAAAATATCGTTAAAGAGAGAGAACGATTAATTTGGAATTAATCGTAAAATTAATATATTCGATATATTAATCGAAATTGGATTTTGACGCGGAATTAAAATTAGATTTTAATTCGGGCGAACGAATTAATTTAGAATTAATTCGTTAGCGACGTGAATAGTGATTTCGCTAGGCGTAATCATTTAATTACGACGCGACGGAAAATTCGTTAATTTGGAATTAGCGAACCCGAGCCCGAGAGTGATTGCGAGCGCATTCGCATTTCGAATTCGAGCGCGGCACGCAAGTCACATCAAGCGTCAAATCGTTAGTCACATCATGCGTCAAATCAATTGTCACTTTGAGTGATGTGACTTGACAACATGTCACTTATTAATGAGTGTGTGATGTGACTTAAAGTAAAAGTAGAAATGATGGAAAGCTTTATTGCTTTTATTTTTTGACTTTTGAATAAAGTAATATATATGTTTTATTTAATTTACTTGGTAAATAAAATAAATATATATATAAATTTTTCTCTCTCTCCACATGCAAGATACGATCTCTCATTTTCCCTCTCTTTTCTCTCCTCTTCTTCACGGCTTCACTGCCGAATTTTGCTTAAAAGTTTCTGGTTTCACCGATTTTTTAGAAGCAAAATTGAAGAAGACTTAGTGCTAGCACACACATGAGTGATACATAGGTGATAGGGAAGTGTCTCATGAGCTTGGATTTATTTTTGGAGCTTGAAGCTTTGAGCTTCCATGGAGTCCATGCATGGCCGAATCTTGAGAGGAAGACAGCCACAAAAACCGAGCAGTCCAGCAGCACAAGGAGCTCCATTACCGCGAGTTTGAGAAGCTTGAAGGCTTGTGTTCTTCATTTCATCAAAACCCATCAATGTGAGTATGAATTCCGCCTTACTCCTTTGTGTATTCAACTCGTTTTTATGCATATTTGTGATCCTTGGGACTTGATTTAACTCCTACAATGGTATCTTGAGCTATTGGATGCATAAAATCGAATTAGGGTTCTTGAGCATAATTTGGGGCTTTTTGATTTAAGCATGATTTTGACAAATTGTTTGTTTAAGAATGCTTGTATATGATTGAATTAGAGTTATATGTAATCAATTTGAAGAAAAATGATTGGATTGATTTTCCCCAATTTGCTTAATGTTGTCCAAAACTTTAATTTGGGGTAAACTCAATTTAGCATCTAATGATTAAATTGTTTAGTATAGTATGCTTGAATGAGGTTGAATTGATGTTGTGCATAATCAATTTCAAGAAAATTGGATTGGATCAATTTTCCCCAATTCTTAGGTTGACATGTAACTTGAAATGGGTAAATGTGTTTGAGCATGTTTAATTAAATGGATGTTTAAGTATGCTTAAAACATGTTTAATTGAGATTGTGTGTGATCAATTTCAAGAAAATTGGATTGGATCAATTTTCCCCAAATTGGAGGCATGGCCGAAATTGGAAGAACCCTAATGTCTTGGAATAATTGTTTTTTGATCATTGGATGACTTAAAACAATTGGGTAATTTGTTTGAAGTTCATTGGATTGAATTTTGATTTGGAACATTTTTTCCCTTTAAAGTGGCTTGGCCGAATTTAATGAACATGAAATTCATTGTGATTTTTGTTTTATTCATTGGATGAATTGAATTGATTTGGGAAATGATGATTGTGGATTCAATTGGATTGAAACCGAATCGGATGAAAAACCCCTAATTGCCGAGACTTGAAAGCATGTAAATTGGTTTGATTTTAATTGAATTGTGTTGGACACTATTTGGTTGTTAAAGTGCATGATTAATTAGGCTAATTGATGTTTTAGAAATGTTATTGGGTAATTGATTGTGTATTACACTTAGGTTAATTAATTGTGAATTTGGAATTTTATAAGTTAATTAATTTGGGCTTGATTTTGGAAATTGGGCTTGTTAGGTTGTAATTGGGCTTTTGGGCTTTGTTGTAACAAAGTTGGTTTAGGCAAAATTTGGTTGGATCCAATTAGGCCCAAAACCGCATCCAAAAGTCCAATTATGACTTAATGGACCTTAATTATTTAATTGGGCCTAATGGGCCAAAATTAATTTAAAGGCTTATGGGGTAACTCCCGGATTGGATTTTGGTTCTTCGGTTTGACCCGAGTTGACCAAAAGTCCACGCCTTATAGAAATTAATTAAAAGCCCATTGGACTTTAATTAAATAAATATTAGATGTTAATCGGGCTTTGAGACCCGTTGCAATTAAATTTGGAATTTAAGTCGTAAAGGTTCGTTAATAAAGTGTAATATTTAATTGGAATTAAATAGTGAATTAGAATTAAATGCGTATTAAATTGGATTTAATTATGTAGTTTAATTTAATTCAAGAAATCGTACTTTGAGTACTTGTTCGCAAACGAGTTTGACTCGAACAAAATCAAATCTTTGTTTGAACATTGGATGATCACTAATTATCAAGATTAATTAATTGGATTAGATTGATTGATAACATGCTTGTATGAATACATGGTTGTGATGTTTGAATAATGTATATCGGATGGATATTAGCCGGGTTGGGCGATTTTGGAAATTGTAATAAATTTGATTTATTAAATTGGACCTGCGTGTCCAGCCTTATCTCCTATTTTTTGTATTCTCTTCTCACCTATTCCCCTCTATGTATATGAGGTTTCTTTAGAAGTGTAGTGTAACGGGTAGAAGAAATATTAGTGCTAGCGGGAGAGAGAAAGTGAGAGATTTGATCTAGGATCAATGTAAAATATCCATCCGCATATCATTATTATTTTATTTCATACTCGCTTTATTATGTGTTTAGAATGCATGCTTAAGGGTGTATGATGATGAGACCTTAACAAAGATAATTAAATGGTAGCCAATTTGCACGAGAAAAACCATCGATAAATATCATGCGTTTTTTTCCTTCCATTGAGTGATTCTTACTCAAGATCCGAGATTGGCAGGGGTTTGTTGGCCAAAGTCAAGCCCTTGTCCATCAAAGATGTGTTTTAATCACGGCTTTGTTCCATATCGGTGTCGTGTCCAAGTTGTGGTTTGTTGGCCAAAGTCAAGACCACTTCTTGTCCATTGACATTGATTACGAAGCTTCCATGTCAATGGGTCCGCGCTTGACTGGGATCACTAGGTTTGTTGTGCCAAAGCCAAGGCCTAGTTGATTCAGAGGAAAAAGGTTAGGGTATACATTCGATGTATAGGCATATATAAGATATATGTTTGGGACTTGGATGTCCACCTACTGGATCTAGGAGTTGGATGAGATCCAATTGATCTTCGAGATCTACCTAGTTAATTATCATACAATTTGTTGGCCAAAGTCAAGATTGTGTGATATTTAACGGGATCCTAGCCCACTAGGAAACACGGTTTCCCGAGTACTCGACAGAGGGTTAGAGGCTCGACGAAAAATAGTGGGAGGCAAGAATTGATTTGCAATACTCGTTCAATTACTCGCCATACGCGCTCATTTAAATTATTTCGTCATTAGATTAAATGTTAGTTAGACTAATATTTAATTGTTGTTTTAATAAACAGTTGGACTGTATTATACTTGATTATATATAATTGGATTATATTAATCAATATATTTGAATTAATTAATTTCAGTTTACAGTTGATTTTATAATTGGATTATAGTAATCAATGTAATTGAGGTTAATTAATTTGGATTATATTTGATTATATAGTTGGACTATTATAATCATTATAATATATAAAGTACCACTAATCGTTGATTAAATAGTTGGACTATTGTAATCAAGATAAAATTGAAAAGTTGGATATTTAAAATATAATCTGGGATTAAAATATTTTAAATGATTTAATTTCAAATTGGGAATAAATAATAGGTTACTTTATTTGATAAAATAACTTATTATACCTTAAGCCCAAAATTAAGCAAGATAAGTAGAGCATAAAATCTTTGGAAGATTTATGTGATGATGACTTTAATGCTTAATTTAATATACTTGTCATAAATCTAATTTTAGATTTAAAAGAGTATTAAAATTGCAATTTATAATTCTTGGAGAATTAATTGACTAGATATATAAAGTCAAAGTTTGCAATTGGGCATGTAGCACGAGGTGCACATCCTTTCAATATTCTAAAAACCCAAGGCTTGGCCTAAGGTTTCTGAAATATTGAAAAAGATAATTGACATATCCCAAGTGACTACCATTTGGATATGGCAGACACGAAGGAATTAAAGAAAGGGCAAGGCTCTTACTTTGAAAAATGTTTGTCTTAGTTATGTTCACAGCTAGTATTGAAATTAGATTTTAAATACTTAGTGTGGTACATAAAATATATGTATTGATGTTCAGAATCTGCTTTGAGCAGGATACTGACTTCAAGCTGAGATTTCTCTGCGAATAGGAAACGGGACGAAAGTCGCTGTTCGACCGTAGATACCTAAGTTTAGGAACTACCCTTCGGGTATGTACTTAAATTAGGAACTGTTATAATGTAACTAGTTTGACTAGAGACATTATCTCTATATCAGTGTTTAATCCGTTGCGGATAAAACCTTTATATTATAGAACACTAAGTGTTTTATTATATAAAGATGATACTGAGATAAATACATTAGATGTAATAACAGAATTTATATTTTGAATATAAATAAAAATCTCAAACATATAAAATGACAAATAAATAGCTCAAATTGATTTGATCAATAGAGACTTATTTGTGGCATTGTTGTCTAGGACACCATTTAATTAGACTCGTATATCCACACTTTTGAAGAGTGGGTACTAGGACTGATTTGACTATTCAAAAAGGTCTGCGAATCTAGTTTATTAGGTAAAGTACCTAAAATACTATTTACTTGGTAATAGTAAAAGGGCCACCGATCTGTTAGCCCTATTCATGGTGAAGTTAGTGGGCCCATATCTAGCTAGGCTAGATGTGAACATGAATATTCGTGACCTTGACGGATGTAGCATCACGTTATGGTTATGTGTTTCTTTTGAAGAACACAAATCGGAAACTTTAGAGTTTCGACACGCGAAATAGACAAACAGATCGGTATAGTATTATTCCGCCACGGTAAGACCGTAATAGAAATACTTAAGCAGTAAGTTTCGTATATACTTGAAAGAGTATAGTGTTCTTCAAATGAAGACTCCTCCTGGAACACGTCAAAGTGACGGTGTGTCCGAACGGATTAACCGAATCATGTTAGACATGATAAAGCTAATCATGAGTCGCTCTGAGCTACTATTTCCTTCAATAGGATATGTACAAACAGTGCAAAACTTATTTAGAATAAGGTTCCATATAAATCTGTTTGACAGATATCATATAGGATATGAACAGGGAAGAAACGAGGTTTCTCATTCCTGATAATTTGGGTATGCCAGGCATAACGTTTGGATGATACCAAACTAAGGACCCAAATTGGATAAGTGCCAATATAGGTTATCCTAAGGGAAACCATAAGTATAGTACTTATAAATCTCACATGAGAACAATGTGATTGTTGCTCACCATGCGGTTTTTCCTGAGAGGAATACCGATATGCAGTGGTCAGTGTGAGGGAGGATAGTGATACTCGATGAAAATCGGAGTAATACAGTTCAAGGCACAGGTCGTTAATGGAACACAAATAGGTCATCTATGATGAATCTATACCATTAATCTTCAAATACACAAGACATCGTAGATCGGATAGAGTCAGAAAACGAACTAGGGTATGGGTTTCTGATCTAAACCTCATAAAGATGTCAATCTTATGAAGGTACATCCACCGACTACGTTTCAAGGAAGTGATACAAGGTATCGACTCCCTATTATGGCAAAGTTGATGAATCCGAAATGGATTCCATGTATAACAAACTATTTTGGATACTAGTTGTTGTACCACAAGGCATTGTGCCTATTGGTACATTAAACGTCTTCAAGGAAGACATACATGGAAGGACAACATACCAACGTACAAAGCTGGGCTTTTGACGGAAAGGTATCGTTATCAACATTGTGTTA
>SKCR01005344.1:0-26139 GCA_019454045.1 Zanthoxylum bungeanum | reverse complement strand
ACGCATTACAATGAGAGAAACAAATGGATAAATGAAGAAGCCGAACGCTGCTTATGTAAGTTTCAGTTTTTAAAATAAAATAATTAATATTATATATGTTAATTTTTTTTCTCAAATTCTAATATTAATTTTGAAACAGAACGAAATGATGGAACTCCAACATCAAACTCAGGAGACGAGCAGTTGTTGCAATTGGTTTTCAAGAATCAGACAGCTTACAACGTTGGCCTTGTCACTCGTAAAAAGCCGACGTCATCTGCACGTAATACTGTTAATTCGGAAAATGCATCTCTTCGAGACGAGTTAGCCACCACCCGAGACGAGCTACAACATGTCAAGCTGGACCACGAGAAGAAGATGGAGCACTTAGAATAGCAAATGCTGACTTTCCGTCAAATGTTGGAGGCCCAATTAGTCAGGGTGCATCAGGCTCGAGCGTCCCCCCATCACAGCAGCAATAAATTTTATATTTGATTTTGTATAAACATTTTGAACAAATAGTTTTAATATAATATGTTTTTTTCTAAAAAAAATTTTGAATATAATAATTATTATAATATTTCGTAATTCTGTTATTAATCAGAAATTTTTTTTCAATTAAATTAAATATTAAATTAATTATTTTAGACTAAAAAGAAGTAAATTAATAATTTTTTAAAAAAACAATTTTTTTAACTATTTTCGTCGAAACAAATTGGACGCAAAATATAGTTTTTAGCGTCGCATTTATTTATTTCGACGCTAAAAGTTATTCTCGTCGACATTTCGGCGTCCACTTTTTGCGTCTAATTATTTCGACGCTAATTATATTTGGCGTCGAAAATATGGATTTTGGCGTCGATTTATTTTGACGCTAAAGGGTATAATTTTTTTAGTGTTTCTTCGGATTTGATGAACCCATTGACCTGATCAAACTGATGAAACATTGAGCTTAATTTGTTCTCAGCATCCCACGAGAAGGCAGCTGATGCATTTTCGAACATATTGCTCATTTGAAATCCACTGTTATTACCAGAACTTTCCTTTGCTTCATTCA
Organism: Zanthoxylum bungeanum; assembly: GCA_019454045.1. NCBI lineage: Eukaryota > Viridiplantae > Streptophyta > Magnoliopsida > Sapindales > Rutaceae > Zanthoxylum > Zanthoxylum bungeanum. Next base: position 25,103 of record SKCR01005344.1, on the reverse strand, counting down.
ATAAGATTCCTTGATGATCAAAGAAAGCAATTTGAGATTGATATTGGGATAAAAGAATAGGGTTACATCCGCTTTGATGATCAGCACCTGCTTGGAACTCGAAGAACGAAAATGGATCATAAGATTCTGATAATCCATTATTGCTATAATAAGATGAATCATTAGCAAGAAATGTTGGCTCCTGGGTTATTGTGAAAGTTGAAACGGTACTGCTATCCTTTGCTTCTTTAACTTCAATATCTGTTATTGGCTTGTGGGTTGTTGGGTCAATCCCTTGCTTGGTCAACTTCTTCTTCAAGCTCGAATTCCATAAGTTCTTTATATCGTTATCTGTTCGTCCGGGTAACTGTGCCGCAATCCGAGCCCACCTAAGTTACCTAAGTTGCACAAAATACATAACCATTCACAAAAGGTGACACCCAATGCACAAAATTCTCGTTATAAATAAGCAGGGGCGGATGTAGTAAGGGGCGAGTGGGGCAGTTGCCCCCACTAGCCCCACAAATAGTAAATATTTTTTTTATATAAATTTATTATATATATATATATATATATATATATATATATATATTATTATAAAAGTCAATTTCCCCAAAAGCCTAATAAAAAACCTCACTCATCAGTCTCAATTTGCAACATTGATTCAAACTAAAAATGATAAGATATATCTATTAATTTACTTACTTTTGATATTACTTTGACTTTACAAGTTGCCATTGTCACTGTAACCAGAGTATTTTCAGTTATAAATATTGTGAAGACTAGACTACGTAATATGATGAGAGATCAATGGATGAGTGATAATTTAGTTATATATATAGAAAAATATGTATTTTGGAACATTGATAATGAAACTATCATGCTAGGTTTCCAAAATATGAAACCACGTCGTGGACTATGGATGGCAGGCGGACCCGGATCCGCATGAACCAGGACGATCCGGGTCCGGGTAGACCCGGGTCTGTGATTAAAATATCCAGACCCGAGTCTTAAAAATTAGGACCCGGGTAAATCTGATTCCACGGGTCCGGAAATAATAATAAAAAATAATAAATGAAAATATAATTAAAAATACAAAAAATATGCATATACAAAAATATATAATAGAATATAATTAAAAAAATATAAAAGAATTGAAATAAACTAATAAAATTGACAAAATACAAATACAAATAAATAAAAAACGGGTATCCGGATCCGGACCGGATAGACCTGGGTCCGGATCCGGACCCGGAGCAATGAAAATGGTTCCGAATCCGGGTCGGATCCGAATTTTGTCATCCCTATCGTGGACAGTTGTAATGTATAAAATATTTATATTTCAATATAAATATAAATATTTTGTGTGTTTTTTTATTTATATTTAGTATTCATAATTTTGCTCCTACTGACTTGGTTTTCTGGATACGCCACTGTAAGTAAGATAAGGAAAATATATTGATTAGTTAATAAGTGATAGTTCACTTATTTAGAATTACTCATACGCTATAAATTAGGTCTTGAGTTTAATTCCTCATGATAATATAAATAAACGAAGAATTCATGTAATTATTAATATTTGGATCCGATTCTATTAGTTTACGAGTCTTGTTCTAACAACTTTCGGATCTTATTCTTATCTCTTTAGAGTCTTAATTAGTAGTAATTCGCCAGGTAAAAGTTAATCTCGATAAAATGTAATAGAAACATTTAGATTTTTTTTTAATGAAAAAATAAAATATATCTATTTATAAAGAAGAAACTTAAAGTTTCCTCAACTTATTTAAAAATCATGATTAAAGAAAAAAAATATTTAAAGATTTAGAGAGTACCTGTTTCCAAGAACTTGATGGAGAGTAATAATGAGATCCTCTTCTTCTTGTGAGAGAATTCCTCTCTTCAGATCAGGTCTCAAGTAATTTATCCATCTCAATCTTCAACTCTTTCCATATCTTTGCAAACCTATAAGAATTAATAATCAAAACAATTACAATATTCATCATATTCATCATATATTGAAAATGAAATATACTACACGTGACAAAAATTACTATATGATCAACAATACCAGCTAGCTTAGGAAGTGAACTCCAGCAGGAAACACCAAATCTTGCAATGTAAGTGTACAGTTTCTCATCTTCTTCAGGTGACCACAGCCCTTTCCTTAAGTTTGCTTCACACAACTCGAATTTCGTCCCATTTTTTTGAATGTAGCTGCTAGCTTGGTATCACTCCAATGGTTCAAAAGTGGTGGGTTTATAATTAAGTTTCTGTAGAGAAATTTTTTGACGATTAAAAGACAAAGGGGATCACTAAATCATACTTAGAAATGAAGTTAGGGAGAGAGAGAGAAAGTGTTTGTTGAGGAAGGTAAAGCAATAAAGTGGGTTTGGACTGGATTGGTTTTTGAGATGGAAGAAAAATTTATAACGCTGCGGTAGTATAATATTACACATATAATAATTTAATAATATTTTACTATACGTGTTAAAATATTATTATGATAATATCATGTTACTCATGCATTCTTTGTATACTAAAGAATTACTAAGAAAGAAAATATATATTATAACCTGAAAACAATTTTATAAACGTTTCGATAAATGTTAGTTCACCTAATGATGATATTTTACCTTATATATTATTTTTTTGGGTTTGATTTTTTATAGTGACGTGAGTGAATAAAGATTTCATGTAATTATTAGTCTTCGGGTATGTTTTTATTAGCCTATAAATCTTATTCTATAACCTTCAAGTATGATTCTATCAGTTTATGGATTTCATTTTCATCCTTTTGGGACCTAATTAATACTGATCCACTAAGTGAAAAATTGTCTCTCTAAAAGTGATAGGATCGTTCATATTATCTTTTTCTTTATAATGAAATAATATAATAAATAAGAAGAAACTTAAGCATTTTTAAACTTATGAAAAATAACACTTTATAAACGTGTACTTACGAGTAAAAAGACAAACGTCATAGCATTTCATGGAAAATTTTGCTCCATTGTAAGTCAAAATACTTTAGTTAATTACCCTAAAAATAATCAAAATGTTGTTTTATGTAGTTGGTAAAATGCATTTGACAAGTGCTTTTTCATAAAGCACTGCATCTATAATTTCCACACAAAACATTCATTTTATTTTTAATGCATGGATCATGCATGCCTGGGATGTAAGCTGTTACTTATTTATTTATTTTTGTAGAATTAGAAATTTTTTGATGCCATATGTTAGATAGTTAGTGATTAAGTTATGAGAAGATAAGAGAATAAAGGAATCCTACATCTAAAAGTTATAAAAGGAAATAAGTGTTTAAATACATTTATTGCACCAATTTGATTCTGTTGGCAGAAGAAAAGATGTCACGCTGGAACGAAATCTCCCTAGGACGAAAGAAAGAACGAAGGTAGGAAGGGCGATGGAGGGAAGAGCGGCAAAGAGCTCGGGATGACCGAACGGATGGTTAGAACGAAAATACGTGATGCAGTGGATCCCACGATCACGACAATTGTACGATTTTCCCCCACGATCGAGTAGTTGAGACACGCAGCTCAACGGTTGAAGGCACGATCCCGCAACTGTAGGGAGATACTGGGACCGCCCAAGCGGTTGACAAGTTTCACTATAAAAGCTCGCTTACAGAAAGAGGGGAAGTCCCCGAAAAAATGAAGACTCAAATGAGCATATCTTTATTTTTCATTTCATAGATTGTAATTTTTAGGACTGTAACTTGTGTGATTGTGCCCCTTGGAGACTTATTCACTAAATCAATCACCCATTGCTGGGACTTTGTCTCAGGAGGTTTGACCCTTACACGCTCTTCTTTCTTCACGCATAAAAATGCGCAAACAGTTTTTTGGCGACCACAGTGGCAGAATTGGTGTAAAAAGTGGAGATGTCTCCGAAAAGAAACGCTCAAACCGGCTCAAGTGCGGATGAGGGAGGACTGGAGCAAACCAACTAACCCTACGTTCCAAACGTAGTGGGTCATTTCGAGGGTCTGGCAGACGCTAGTCGATACGAACCTATGAGGGAGCTTAGCCCTAACACAGTACGTGTGTTGTTCGGTGAATTCACACAGGATGTTGTCGAAAAGGTTAGGCTTCAAAATGCGCATGTCATAGATAAATTTGTATCAACTAGCAATTCACATTACAAAAACATGGCCAAACATCTGAGCTCGTTAAATGAATTAATGGCCAAATGTCTAAACAGTGGGACGACACTGCCTTGGACTACGCCCCTCCCTGCACCAAGTAGTCAGGAGGCTGGTCCGAGTAATGTTCCTCCGTAAGGGATCATCATCCCCACTGTTCTCAGAGGAGGAATGAGTCCTGGGAGCAATGGCCCACAATCGGGCCAAATGTGCATCAAGGGCCAAATATGGTACAACATGAACAAGATACCAGATTTTTCGTTATTTACGGGGTTTGGGGAAGTTTCTACCATGGAACACTTAAGGCGATTTACCCTTCAGTGTGGAGAAGTCACTGATTTTCATAAATTGAGGTTATTTCACGGCTCATTGTCATGAATAGCTTTCTCCTGGTATGTCAGTCTGCCGGCCAATTCAGTAGAAAGTTGGTAGCAATTGGAATAGTTGTTTCATGCGCAATTTTACAAGGCCGAATCTAAAATAGCCTTAGCCGATTTGGAAAACCTAAGGCAGTTGCCAGGGGAGTGGGCCGAGATATTCTTACAGCGTTTAAGGTAGCCTGAGGCCGATGTTACGTGCCTTTGTCAGAAAGGAAATTCGTGAGGATCGCTCAAAGTTGTCTCAATCTCGATCTAAAAAAGAAATTTCAGGATCGCGAATTTTGGGACCTTCCTCAACTCATCACTAGTATGGTGCGTTACAAGCGGTTATTACGAGAAGAAGAACAAATGAAAAATTCTAGCAAAGGGCTTATTATAGAAACATTGATTATGAAATGGGCGAAATGGGCGTCGAGCAGGCCGATTTATGTTTGGCCGAATTGGTTAAAGGGAAGCCTTACGTTTGTAAGACATGGGCGAAACCCCAGGCCAATGAAAAGAACGATAAAAAGAGTAGAAACTTATCTTTTGATATTACCAAAATTGATGCCATATTTGACCAGTTGTATGAAGATAAACAAATTAGTTTGAGCGATCGACATACGTTGCCAACAGCCGAACAAATCGGCAGTAAAAAGTATTATAACTGGCACAATGCATGGTCTCATACAACTAATAATTGTCTCGTTCGAAATATTTTGCAGATTGCCATAGAATCTGGACGAATAACGTTTGAAAAAAAAGATGGCAGTGGACAACAACCATTTTCCAAAGTCGGTGGAATTGAACATGATCAACCCAGTCCTTGCCAAAATGGGTCTGTCGACGGTCAAATTGGTCATAGATGAAGAACAGCACCGTCATCGTCCAAGCGCCCTGGAAAGGATTAAAGCACATTCAGAGCATGGAGACCGAAAAAACCTTTGTATTCAATGCAAGAACAATATAAAATGGATGAGGGAATTGGAAGATACTTGTGAAAGGTCCGTAAAGAAAGAGTTAGCAACATGGCAACCACAGACCTTCGCCCCAAGGTTCTATGGGGAGAATTCAAATTTTGTCCAAAATGTAAGGACGTTTAGGCCGAAAATTCATCGGCCCAATATATGGCATTAGTACCGAGGGCCACATTTAGGACAGCGTTCAGGCAGAAACTATCCCCCTGTGGACGAAATGACAAGGACGCAGTTAAGACGACATCAAAGAAATTATGGCCGTCTGATGCGCTGACAAGGCAAAATAAGGGTCACTACAGGCCGTAGCTCTCGTATCATGGAGAAACCAGAAGCAAGTAAAAAAGGGTGTGACAGCAAAGAAGGGACATTGATGAGCTGCGATGAATGCACTAAGTTCAACAGGCAAAAGCGGGACGAAACAGACGATGAAGAACCTCTCATCGTCATTCAGTCGACAATATGCCACCAGTTGTAGCCAACCATTACTTGTTGCCCGAGAAATTCAAGGGGGATAATAGTGGGGAAGCAGGAATAAGCGAAGATGTCTATGCGGGTGATGAGACCGAATTTGCAGCGCTCTCGATAACGGATAGGGAAGCTTCAGATGAGGAAATGACTGATATAGAAGAAGAAATAGATATCAGAACCGAAGCGAGAAGAAGGGGAATATCACAAAATTAATTTCCAAAGGAATTGTATGAGGTCGGCAACCCTGTAGTGGGGACATTAGGAGAGGATTTGGGACAATATCCGTTCCTCATTTTGTATGGGACGCCTAAGGTAAAACAGATCATCACCAGAGCCAAAAAATGAAGATTGACCATCAATAGCGTCTCTCATGATGCGCCAGCAACATTGCCACCGTCTGTGTGGGACACGGAAGAAGAACCATCTCAGGATAGCAATATGAATGATCAAGAAATGGAGATGCTTCTTGTTGCCTGATCACCAATAAGATTGATGTGGTAAACTTAAAATGAACTTGGAAAATGGATTTTAGGTTTCAGCCTTAGATTCAATAGCTCACAATCTTCCTTGAGGATAGATAACCCTTTAATAAATTTCCTTACATGATAGAAATATATTAATTCGGTGGGGGTAGCCATAATTGGAACTTGAACTTAATGAATTCAGATAACTTGATTAACATATGAATATGATTAATTGGATTATTTTGGGTATTTACATCTGACCATCGGAAAAAGGCTTTTGCATATTTTCGTGTTCCAGGTTAGCACACTAATTTATTACACATATATAAGAGAATCAATTCATCATTAAAATAATATTGTGTGGAATTACAACCCATATTTTTGTGTTTTTTTTTCCTTTGTATTTTTTGTGACTTTATTTATTTATTTAGCAAATCCACATTCAACCAACCAAAGCAATCAATCCTTTCCCCCTTTAAGGTTATTACCTGAACCGACCATATAGGCGGAAACTATGTCTGAAATGGAAAATCGACCATATAGGTGGTAAATAAAGTTGTCACCTAAACCGGCCATATAGGCTCTAACTGTAACATCCCAGATTTTCGGGATAATTCTGGAAAAATTCCCAGACTAAAATTGCGGTCCCGGAACAGAGTGACATTAGTGGATAAGTGTTTAAGTGATGGAATATGGGTTGGAATAATATATTGTGAATATTCGTCCCATTGAAAAAATTGTGGGATCAAAAGTCAGTTACGCGGTTTTTATAAAACGTGTAAAGTTTGCGGTTTCGATCACGAAAATTGCAAACACACTCCGATTGAGTTGATTCTTGAACCATCAGACTCATTTTTCCGAGACGAACAATTTTCATGTTGAATACTTTTCGAAAATCGCATCAGAAAGACTTCAAAAGTGCGAAATTCTAGAAAGTTCCATGATATGGGCTTAATGAAATTTTCCGTGGTCAATTTGTAATTTTCAGAAACTTACCTATATAAACCCCATAGTTTCATCATTTTATAAAAATAGCAAACCTTCTCTCCCTCTTCCACCCGCACCCCTCACGCCCTTGGAGAAGAATCAGTCGCCGAAAGTAACTCCGGCCACCACAGGCCGGCGCACCGACACAAGGGGAGCATCCGGCCACCACGCATTCGACGGTGGCTGGCGACGGTCCAGAAAACACAGGAAACAGGGACGGGGGAGGAGAGTGACGCGCCTGAAATGGGTTTCACGATCCCGACTCGTCACTTCGATTCACGACCCTAGCCACCCACCAAATCGAAGCCCTCGACGAGTACTATGAGATGATGGTGAAAATTTTTCCGATCCGTGCTCAGTGGCACGCAAAACAAGGATTGAAGATTCAGACGAATAGTGACCTATGATGAGTGGTAAATACATCACTTTTTCCCACTCATTTAACCTAATATTTCGTATTATTTCTCGAGTTTTATGAACGTTTTGATGTGTTTTGTAGTTATTTTGCAGATAAATAAAGTTTGGAAAGCACTAGAGGCAATTTGGGGCCAAAACGGACAAAAATGCGTCAACATGGATATTTTGGTCTTTTCAACGTCGCGACGCCGAGAGGCCGCGTCGCGCCGAAGTTGCTAACGTGCGCCTACTGCCACGTGTTAGAATTTGAAAAGTTTGACTTTTGCTAAAATGCACCGTGTCACGTGTCAATATCACAGCCGATCTGCTAACGTGCGCCGTGCCACGTGTCATCATCCTACGGTGCCGACAATCACCATCGCCACGTGTCATCCTACGTGTCGCCACGTCAGTGCCACGTCATCTGCCATGTCAGCAAGTCAACGAGTCAACATGCCACGTGTCATGCCACGTCATTTGCCACGTCAACCGTTGACCAAGTCAAAGTGCCACGTCATCATCAGCCAATCAGAACGTGCCACATGGCACCACGTGTCGCAATCCTACGGTGCCGACAATCGACATCGCCACGTGTCGTCCCGTCAGTGCCATGTCATCGCCACGTCATCAATGACGTCGGCACAATTATTGAGTTATCCGGATAAGATTTTGACGAGCGAATCAGTGCGTGACACGTGTCACTGTACCTAGCGTCGCGCGCTGAGGAGCCAGCGTCGCTACGCTGGAACAGTATTTTGCGCCTATAAATAGAGCTTCAGATTTCAGTTTCAGATGTACTTTCCTCTCTGAATTCTCTGATGTAAAATGGAGTTTTCTATCTAGTTTCTTTAAATTCCAGTTTTGTAATAGTAATAGTAGTAGTAATTCAGTTTTGTAATAGTAATAGTAATTTTTACTATTGAATAGTAATAGTAATTTATTTTTACTGTTTACTTTTACAGTTACTATTCATCCATGTCGAGGTAACTTCCCCATGCTGAGGTGAAAGGTAATTCTTTTACTATTACTAGTTAGATTAATCTCCCATAAAAATAAACATTCACTATTTAAAATTGGACTTAAAAAGGATACCGCTATATTGGTTGGTTGGTAATTTATTTTAATCTGGTTAATCTTGACTTAATAAGGATACCGCCAGTCTGGTCGGTTGGTAATTAAATTCCCTTTCCGCCTATATCGCTGGTTAATTTTGGTTCCGCCTTTATGGCTGGTTGGACTTAATTTGACTTAATGAGGAGGATACGCTATATTGGTCGGTTGGTAAAATTTATCACAAGTTAATGTATTATATTATGAGAGATATCTAAATAGTAATTAGTATAAGTAATTCCTTTTACCTTAGCAATTTTATTTTCAGCATTTATTTTACCACATTTACTTTATGCAATTTTATTTTAAGTCTTTTAAGTTTTCAGCCCGAGTTATGTGTCGTAACTAAGTTAATTATCTAGGGTTGTGATGAATTTCAATTTAACCGGTTTATAAGGGTTAGATTATAGTTTGGGTAATTTAAAGATTTATTTATTGAGTCTTAATCTTAAAGCTTTTTATTAACTGACCATTAATAAAATTGATTAGGTAAACTTAAAATGAACTAGACATAGGGATTTTAAGTTTAAGACCTTAGACTCAATAGCCCACGATCTTCCTTAAGGATAGATAACCCTTTAATAGATTTCATTACAGGATAGGAATATACCTGTTGGGCGGGGGGGGGGTAGCCATAACTGGAACTTAAACTTAATGAATCTAGGTAATTTGGTTGACATAGACATATGGTTCAATTGGATTATACTAGGTGTTTGTAATTGACCATCGGAAGAGGCTTTTACATAATTTAGTGTTCCAGGTTAATAAATTGATATATTACCCAACTATAAGATAACCATTTCATTTTAATTAATATTGAATAAATCACAACCCTGGATAGTTTTTATAAATTGAATTTTCATCACTTAATTTAAGCAATAATTTATTTACTTGTTTTAAATTTAGAATCATCACATTTTTCGAATCAAATCAAACAAACCATTAGATACTCGTAATCAGATAACCTCATAAAAATTAATAGGTAAGGCTTTAAGTCCTCATGGGATCGATACTTTTTATACTACTTGAACGATACGTGCGCTTGCGTTATACGCGTGTGTAAGCACCGGTCAAGTTTTTGGCGCTGTTGTCGGGGACTTAGTTATCTTTTACTATTAGTTTACTGGTAGATTCGTTACTTGTATCTAATTTTTTTCTTTTTACTTATTGTTGTTGTTTTCTTGTGTTTCAGGTTCTCAAACACTAATAAGACGAGCCAGAAGCTTTGAAATCCATCCGCTTGACCCTGAGATTGAAAGAACCATCAGACAGTTGAGAAGGGAAAGGCGAGCGAGAAGGCCAAAAAGCAATTGTTAACATGGAACCTGAACCTTTGGAGGTTGCACCACCAATTCCCATTCGAGACAGAACCATTCCGGTGGTAGATGGCCTCATTTCATGTATTGTACTTCCTCTCTTACCAGCAAATGCGGGTGATATCAAAACTTGCATTCAGATGATTCAGCAGTCAGTTCAGTTTAGGGGGAATGCAACTGAAGATCCTAATGTTCACATTAGTAACTTCCTGGAAGTTTGCGGCACTTTCAATTACAACCGAAGAGCTGAAGAAGCAATGAGATTACGAGTTTTTCCATATTCTTTGAAAGACAGAGCAAAAGCTTGGTTACATTCACTACCGGCTGGTTCTATCACAACATGGAACACTCTAGCCACCAAATTCCTTGCAAAGTACTTTCCACCAGCCAGAACAGCAAAATTGAGGATTGACATCACATCTTTTGTACAACAAGATTCAGAATCCCTTTACGAAGCTTGGGAAAGGTACAAGGATTTGCTCCAGAAATGTCCTCACCATGAGATTCCAAAATGGCTTCAAGTCCAAACTTTCTATAATGGACTTTCTGGATTGATGAGAACCATTATTGATGCTGCTGCTGGAGGAGCATTGATGTCAAAAGAGAAGATCAAGCTTGGGACCTAATCGAAGAGATGGCCAACAAAAATTCCTTGTGGCCAACAGAAAGGAGCCTGATTCAAAGAATTGCAGGAATTTATGAAGTTGGAGCAAACACAGCAGTCAGTGCCAAGCTGGACCAGATATGCAAATTCATGGAGACTCTCAACACTCAAAGTAACATTGGAGCCACAAGTTCAACATATGGAGGAGCACCAGAGCCAACTCAACCTGAAGAAACGGTGAATTATGTCAATAATTTCAACAGACATGGGAACAATCCATATTCCAACACCTACAACCCAGGGTAGAGGAATCATCTTAACTTTTCATGGAGCAACAATTCAAGGCAAAAGAACAATCCACCACCTGGATTTCAACAGCAAAACTATCCACATGGATTCCAACAACAGAACAAAGGCCAGGAGTTTGAAAAAGAACCAGTAATGGCAGAAGTCCTAGCTCAGTTGAAAAAATATAAAGCTATGATCCAAAGTCAATCTGTTTCCATCAAAGCACTGGAAAATCAAATCGGTCAACTGGCCACTGCTCAGAGTTACAGACCACCAGGAAATCTTCCCAGCAACACAGAACCAATCCAAGGAACCGATGGAAGGAGCAATGTCAAGCCATCACCTTGAAAAGCGGTACTAAAATCAACAAAGATGTTGGAATCAAGGCAACAGTTGAAGAAGTTCCAAAAGAAACAAAGCAACAGATGGAGGAAAAAGAAGCTAAGGAAAAAGAACCAGAATAGATTACTCCACCTCCACCTTTTCCTCAGCGTCTTCAGAAGAACAAACTAGACAAGCAGTTTGCTCGATTCCTGGAGGTGTTCAAAAAGCTGCACATCAACATTCCATTTGCAGAAGCCTTGGAAAAAATGCCCAGTTATGTTAAATTCATGAAAGACATTCTTTCACTGAAACGGAGATTGGGAGATTATGAGACAGTAGCATTGACGGAAGAATGCAGCGCCATCATTCAGAGGAAACTTCCCCCGAAGTTGAAAGATCATGGCAGTTTCACAGTCCCGTGCACCATTGGTGAACAATATGTTGGTAAGGATTTATGTGATTTAGGTGCTAGTGTTAACTTGATGCCGTTTTCTGTTTACAGGAAACTGCAAATTAGAGAAGCAATGCCTACCTCAGTTTCTTTGCAACTTACTGATCGAACGCTCGCATTTCCGAGAGGAGTCGTGGAAGACGTGCTGGTCAAAGTTGACAAACTCATTCTCCCAGCAGATTTCATCATCCTAGACATGGAAGAAGACAAAGATGTTCCAATCATTCTTGGGAGACCATTCTTGGCAACATGACGAACGGTGATTGATGTACAAAAATGAGAACTAACCATGAAAGTTCAGGACCAAGAAGTTACTTTCAATGTATTCAAAGCCATGAAATTCCCGAGTGATGAAAAAGAAGAAAAATGCTTCAGAGTTGATGTTGTTGATGGATCATCCAGGATACTGATACAATTCCCACTGACAAACTTGAAGCTTACATCACCAACATGTCTGACAATGAGCTTGATGCTGAAATTATGGAATGTATCAATTTTCTTGACAAACCATTTCGTTTCAAAGTACCGCCACCAATTGAAAGCTTGGAGTTACCAAAGACAGATCGAATCAAACCTTCAATTGAAGAACCACCGCAATTGGAGCTAAAAGTACTTCCTAGTCATCTCAGGTATGCATTTCTTGGAAACTCTTCTGAATTACCTGTTATTATTTCTGCTTCACTAACATTGGAACATGAAGAAAAGTTGCTTAGAGTATTTCGAGAGCACAAGAAAGCCATTGGCTGGACTATAGCAGATATTCGAGGCATTAGTCCATCTTTTTGCATGCACAAGATCCTGATGAACGATGAATACAAACCCACAGTGGAGCATCAACGGAGACTCAATCCAATCATGAAGGAAGTCGTGAAGAAAGAAATCATCAAATGGTTGGATGCCGGTATCATTTACCCCATCTCAGACAGCAGTTGGGTGAGTCCTATGCAGTGTGTGCCAAAGAAAGGAGGAATTATTTTGTCACCAATGAAAAGAACGAGCTAATTCCAACAACAACGGTGACTGGATGGAGAGTATGCATGGACTACCGGAAGCTGAACAAAGCCACGAGAAAAGACCATTTTCCGCTACCATTCATTGATCAGATGCTGGACAGACTGACGGGTCATGAGTTCTATTGCTTTCTTGACGGATATTCAGGATACAATCAGATTGCCAATGCACCAGAAGACCAGGAGAAAACCACGTTTACATGTCCCTATGGTACTTTTGCTTTCCGCAGAATGCCATTTGGATTATGTAACGCCTCTGCCACATTTCAACGTTGCATGATGGCTATCTTCTCAGATATGTTGGAGCAGAGTATGGAGGTTTTCATGGATGATTTTTCCGTGTTTGGAGATTCATTTGACCATTGCTTGCTAAATCTTGAACATGTGTTACAAAGGTGCGAAGACACAAACTTGGTACTTAATTGGGAGAAATGCCACTTCATGGTGCAGGAAGACATTGTTCTTGGACACCGAATTTCACAAAAGGGGATCGAGGTAGACAAAGCAAAGATCGAGACAATTGAGAAACTACCTCCACCAACATCTGTCAGAGGAATTCGAAGTTTTCTTGGACACGCAGGATTTTACAGGAGATTTATCAAAGACTTTTCCAAAATTACAAAACCTCTTTGCAATCTTCTGGAAAATGATGTGCCTTTCAACTTCAACAAAGAATGCCAGGAAGCCTTCGAGATCTTGAAACATAAGCTGGTCTCTGCCCCCATCATAATAACACCAGACTGGACTATTCCATTTGAAGTAATATGCGATGCTAGTGATTTTACTGTAGGTGCAGTTTTGGGACAACGTAAAGCAAAAATTTTACATGCCATTTACTACTCCAGCAGAACTTTAAATGAAGCTCAAATCAACTAAACAACCACTGAAAAAGAGTTGCTTGCAGTTGTGTTCGCTTTTGACAAAATTTCGTTCCTATCTGCTGGGTCCCAAAGTGGTGGTCTACACAGATCATTCAACAATCAAATATCTGATCGCAAAGAAAGATGCCAAACACAGATTGATCCATTGGATACTTCTTCTGCAAGAATTTGACGTGGAGATTCGAGACAAAAAAGGGACAGAAAACCAAGTGGCAGATCATTTATAGAGGCTCGAGAATGAAGAAACAGCTGGCAAAGACCTGTTAATCAAAGAAACTTTTCCAGATGAACAGTTGTTTGCCATTAAACAACATGTTGCCCCTTGGTATGCTGATTATGTCAATTACATTGTCATCAGGAAAATGGCCGTTGGAATGACAACTCAGCAACAGAAGAAGTTTTTCAAAGAAGTCAAGCATTATGTCTAGGATGAGCCGTACCTGTTCAAACGGTGTGCTGACAATTATTGAGACGATGTGTTCCACATGAGGAGGTCAACAGTGTTTTGCAGCACTGTCATTCATCACCATATGGCGGACACTTCAGCGGAAATAAAACTGCTGCAAAAGTTCTTCAATCAGGTTTATTCTGGCCCATACTTTTTAAAGATGCTTATCTTTTTGCTTTTCAATGTGACAGGTGCCAGAGAATGGGGAATATTTCGAGAAGAAATGAAGGACCATTGCAAAATATTCTGGAAGTGGAAATATTCAATGTATGGGGTATTGATTTCATGGGACCCTTTGTTCCATCATTTGGAAACCTGTACATCTTGGTTGCTGTAGACTACATCTCTAAATGGGTCTAAGCAATTGCACTGCCATCCAATGATTCAAAAGTAGTGATCAAATTCCTGAAAAAGAGCATTTTCACTCGGTTCGGAACACCTCGTGCGATCATCAGTGATGGTGGCTCTCATTTCTGCAACAAATACTTTGATGCACTTCTATCCAAATACGGAGTCACTCAAAAAGTTGCCACTGCTTACCATCCACAATCAAATGGACAGGTTGAGGTTTCAAACAGGAAATCAAAAGAATCCTGGAAAGAACTGTTGGATCAACAAGGAGGGACTGGTCTAAAAAACTGGATGACGTATTATGGGCCTACCGTACAGCTTACAAGACACCCATCGGTATGTCCCCATATCAATTGGTGTTTGGGAAAGTATGCCATCTGCCAGTTGAGCTTGAACACAAGGCGTACTGGGCACTGAAGAAGTTGAATTTTGATCCACAAGCTACAAGAGAGAAAAGACTTCACCAACTCAATGAATTGGAGGAATTTCGCTTACAGGCTTATGAGAATGCCAGATTGTACAAAGAAAAGACCAAGAAATGACATGACCGAAAAATAGTGCACAAACAGCTAGAACCAAGACAACAGGTGTTGTTGTATAACTCAAGGCTGAAGGTGTTCCCTGGAAAGTTAAAATCAAGGTGGTCAGGTCCATTTATGATCACTCAGGTTTTACCACATGGAGCTGTTGAATTACTGGATCCTAATACCAACAACACATTCAAGGTTAACAGTCAGCGTGTCAAGCACTACTGGGGAGAATCATTTGAGCGACAAAAAGAAAGTGTCACACTTTCAGATCCAGCATAACGTTCGAATAGCAACGTCTAGCTGACGACTTTAAACTTAGCGCTCGCAGGGAGGCAACCCATGCAATCTTTGTATATATTGTGATTTGGTGTGATTTAATTTGGTGTGTTTAATTTTTGCAGATTTAGTCATTACAAGATGGAAGAAGCTCTCACAAATCTTCACAAGCAATTTCCTTATCTCCCTCAAAATTCTCTGATGAAAGTTTACAAAGCTCGCTTGGAAATGATGAGACTACTGAAGATCCATGGTATTCCTAATGACATTCGTTGGGTAATCGAAGCACGAGTTTGATTAGCAGGTGAATATTCTGATTCTTGTACTTCTTATTTGCCTGGATTTGAAAGAAGCACCTATTCAAAGAAACGTAGAGCAAAGAAAATGGGTGTTTGTTTCAAATGTGCACGTTGGAATTGTAATACTCGTTGTCGTTCTTTAGAAATGGTGTCTGATAATCGCGAAGACAAAATTAAATTCATTAGGGATGGCTTGAGTAAGGAGTCTTTAGATGATCTATCTTCGACTCTTGAGACGCATCCCAGTGGATATGTTCATATAGCCATTCGCAAATTACATACATATTTCTAAAAGAAAGACAACAGTTAAGTCTTGGGAATCTGACTCTAAAAGACCTTGTTTGCCAATTTATAAGAAAATTGGATGGGAAGCTTGTCCTTGACACATAGATGTCAATCAAGCCGTTACTTTTCTTGTACATATTATATCTCTTTGTCTTTTCCTAATAATTTTGATTTGTTTTGTTTTTCTCCGACAGGATCCAGACCTTTTTGACTATCACAGATTATTTTAATGTTTAACTAATAATTGTTATTTGGCAGGTACTAGTGCTATTATTTTATTCACCCTTTTCAGGTGTTATAAATTCAGCCTGTCATTGCACTTTTGAAGGCATCCAGATTTAAGAGACAGAATACATGAAAATAATAATGGAAGCCACTTCACGGAGACGAGTTGAAAATATTTGTGTGTTTTTTGGTACCAGTGTTGGCACTAAACCAATATTTGTAGCAGCAACACATGAATTGGGTCGAGTCATTGCTGAACGAAATATGCACTTGATTTACGGAGGAGGAAATCTTGGACTCATGGGGATTGTTTCAAAGGCCGTACAAGGAAGAGGCAGTCCATTTTTGGGAATTATCCCAAAACCTTTGGCAGAGGCAAATCTAATTGGACCATCAAACGGAGAGGAATTGATCGTGCAGAATATGTCCGAGAGATAATAGAGATGATTAACAGAGCTGATGCGTTCATTGTTTTGCCATGAGGCTTAGGCACATTGGAGGAAATGTTTACAGTATTATCTTGGGCGAACCTGAATATACACCAGAAACCGATTGGGTTGCTTAACGCTGATGGATTTTATGACTTTCTGTACATATATCTTGGTGATGCTATGAGAAATGGTTTCGTGTCAAAGCCTGTAGAGGAACTCCTCTTCACTTCCAGATCTGCCGATGATTTACTTGATCAAATCTTAGCCTTCGAACCACAGGTTGATCCTATCCTTTCAAAGATTAAATGGTCCGAAGATGATCGTGGTAAAAAACATAAGATAAATCTGGATCTTAACCTTTAGTTTTCTGCATTTCAGCTGATCAGGTACTAATTTCTAAACTCTTCTTTTACCGTTTAAGACATTGGGGACAATGTCTCATTTAGGTTTGGGGGAGGGATTTAGTTGATTAGTATCTTTTTTTTTTTTAATTTTTGTTATTTTTATTTTAAGTCCAAAATTTTTCGAAAAATACAAAAAAATTGAAAACTTTTCAAAAATTACAAAAATATTTTGCATTTTTGTGTTTTTATTTTGACTAAAAAGGTAAAATATTTTCGAAACGAGTTAATTTTTGTTTATTTCCTTTTAAATTATTTAATTTGTAAATTCTCCATAAAACGGACTAAAATGAATCTTCATATGCTAGGTTGGCAGGTATGATCAACTTACATAGTAACATACGGACATGAGTTGTAATTGAAAAGTTTGTAATATTCAGTACTCTAGTTTAATTGGAGGAAGCATCTCAAGAAGTGGTGGAGTAAAAAAAAAAAAATTCTGATGTACAAAAATAAAGCATCTGAGATCCGGGTTAGTAAGTCTGTAAGGGTATTTTAACACCTAGTGCCCTAAAGCCAATTAGTTTGGGAGTCACTGGCCCAAAGCTCGTTACATGGATCAAAGATGCTGCAAAAATATTTATATCTAAAGTCTGGGTAATTAAGTCTTTTGGGGTGTCTTAACACCTGGTGCCCTAAAGCCAACTGGTTTGGGAGCCACCGACCCAAAGCTCGTTACATAGATGGAAGGTATTGTATATAAATAAAAAATAGAGAAAAAGAAAAAAAATAGAAAAAAATCCGAAAAAATTATTCCATTGCTACAAAAAAGTGTGAAATCTGATAGAACTTTAGGACAAAAATATTACCTTCTTATCAACTACATTTATGACTGTTGTGGGCGAAAATGAAGTTGATTAATATTTTGTTGGCTGTGTATATGGAGAATGGTAATTATAATCGGAGAATTTACTTATTCGGTAATTTGGAAAGAAACAAAACAACTAGTAACTTGGAGTATAAGTTTCACTTGATAGTCACTAATTCTTTATTCTCTTTTCTCTTGTCTTTTTGCTTTTGTGTGCATTAGTTTTCACTAACTTTTTACTTTTGTAAAATGTTTGTGGGTATCATTACTGTAAGCCCTCACGAGACTGCAACTCGTCCACTAGGGACACCTAGGGGTTTAAAGGCTTGTTGCATACGCTAAATACAACCGTAATCCCTACGAAAGTGGCTTAGTTAATTTTATTTTCATGTTATTTTATTTTCTGTTTTGCTCGAGGACTAGCAAAATGTTAGGTTTGAGGGTGTGATGAGTGGTAAATACATCACTTTTTCCCACTCATTTAACCTAATATTTCTTATTATTTCTCGAGTTTTATGAACGTTTTGATGTGTTTTGTAGTTATTTTGCAGATAAATAAAGTTTGGAAAGCACTGGAGGCAATTTGGGGCAAAAACGGACAAAAATGCGTCAACATGGATATTTTGGTCTTTTCAGCGCCGCGACGCCGAGAGGCCGCGTCGCGACGCCCAGAATGCTCCGAAGTTGCTAACGTGCGCCTACTGCCACGTGTTAGAATTTGAAAAGTTTGACTTTTGCTAAAATGCGTCGTGCCACGTGTCAACATCACAGCCGATCTGCTAACGTGCGCCGTGCCACGTGTCATCATCATACGGTGCAGACAATCACCATCGCCACATGTGCCACGTGTCATCCTACGTGTCGCCACATCAGCGCCACGTCATCTACCACGTCAGCAAGTCAACGAGTCAACATGCCACGTGTCATGCCACGTCATCTGCCACGTCAACCATTGACCAAGTCAAAGTGCCACGTTATCATCAGCCAATCAGAACGTGCCACGTGGCGCCACTTGTCGCAATCATACGGTGACGACAATCACCATCACCACGTGTCGCCCCATCAGCACCACGTCATCAATGACGTCAACATAATTATTGAGTTATCCGGATAAGATTTTGACCGGAATCAGCGCGTGACACGTGTCACTGTACCCAGCATCGCGACGTTGAGGAGCCAGCGTTGCGACGCTGAACAGTATTTTGCGCCTATAAATAGAGCTTCAGATTTCAGTTTCAGATGTACCTTCCTCTCTGAATTCTCTGATGTAAATAGGGAGTTTTCTATCTAGTTTCTTTTAAATTCCAGTTTTGTAATAGTAATAGTAGTAGTAATTCAATTTTGTAATAGTAATAGTAGTAGTAATTCAGTTTTGTAATAGTAATAGTAATTTTACTATTTGAATAGTAATAGTAATTTATTTTTACTGTTTACTTTTACAGTTACTATTCATCCATGTCGATGTAACTTCCCCCTGCTGAGGTGAAAGGTAATTCTTTTACTATTACTAGTTAGATTAATCTCCCATAAAAATAATACATTCACTATTTAAATTGGACTTAAAAAGGATACCGCTATATTGGTCGGTTGGTAATTTATTTTAATCTGGTTAATCTTGACTTAATAAGGATACCGCCAGACTGGTCGGTTGGTAATTAAATTCCCTTTCCGCCTATATCGCTGGTTAATTTTGGTTCCGCCTTTATGGCTGGTTGGACTTAATTTGACTTAATGAGGATACCGCTATATTGGTCGGTTGGTAAATTTATCACAAGTTAATGTATTATATTATGGGAGATATCTAAATAGTAATTAGTAGAAGTAATTCCTTTTACCTTATCAATTTTATTTTATTTTACTTTCAGCATTTATTTTACCGCATTTACTTTATGCAATTTTATTTTAAGTCTTTTAAGTTTTTAGCCTGAGTTATGTGTTGTAACTAAGTTAGTTATCTAGGGTTGTGATGAATTTCAATTTAACCGGTTTATAAGGGTTAGATTATAGTTTGGGTAATTTAAAGATTTATTTATTGAGTCTTAATCTTAAAGCTTTTTATTAACTGGCCATTAATAAAATTGATTAGGTAAACTTAAAATGAACTAGACATAGGGATTTTAAGTTTAAGACCTTAGACTCAATAGCTCACGATCTTCCTTAAGGATAAATAACCCTTTAATAGATTTCCTTACATGATAGGAATATACCTGTTGGGCGGGGGTAGCCATAATTGGAACTTAAACTTAATGAATCTAGGTAATTTGGTTGACATAGACATATGGTTCAATTGGATTATACTAGGTGTTTGTAATTGACCATCGGAAGAGGCTTTTACATAATTTAGTGTTCCAGGTTAATAAATTGATATATTACCCAACTATAAGATAATCACTTCATCTTTTAATTAATATTGAAATAAATCAAAACCCTGGATAGTTTTTATAATTGAATTTTCATCACTTAATTTAAGCAATAATTTATTTACTTGTTTTAAATTTAGAATCATCACCTTTTTCCAATCAAATCAAACAAACCATTAGATACTCGTAATCAAATAACCTCTTAAAAATTAATAGGTAAGGTTTTAAGTCCTCGTGGGATCGATACTTTTTATACTACTTGAACGGTACGTGCGCTTGCGTTATACGCGTGTGTAAGCACCGGTCAACCTACGGTGAACAGTAGCTCCTATCAGAATTTCGACGACACCAGTGCGTTTATATGGTCGTTAGGAGTCTAAATATGCCCTCGGAATTTCGGTACAACTCTCCATTAAAAACGTGTTATTTTAAAGTTTATCGTTTTATATTCGAATGCTTCCAGTAGTTTTGTAGTGTAATGAATTAACATGAAATGAATTGGATGTGATTTAATATGTTAAAATGATGTATGTGGTAGAATCCGTCCGAAAACAGAATAAATTAGATCGATCCGGTAGAATTAATGAGTTTCCGGTAAACAGAGTTTCTCGCGCGCTATGGTCTAACGACGGCAATCATGAATATGACCTAATTATGATAGTACGAAGATATTAAGTAGTTTCAGATAAGTTCGGAGGGTTCGAGATCCTTCCACAGCGTTTGCGGAAACTTTTCCGCAAGATTTACCGCAAACCGCAAAGTAAAATGATGATCTAAGTTATTTGGCTAGCGTAGAATGGTATAAAAAGATATATTAGAGTAATGAAGTTTGAACCGTAGTATCGGAGATGATTCGTGTATTCCGGGAAGGGTCCGGAAGTTTATTACAGATGAGTTGAATGTTCCGCAAATAGTGGTTCTGACCTTGTGTTGTTATTTATTTTGACAAATCGGAACAGGATTATGAGTGTCCGCCTAGCCTGATAAGTAATCCATGCGATGATTACTTGTGACGTGATGTGCTTTGAAATTAGAGAATAAAGTAATTTTATAAGTATATGTATAACCATAAACAAGAAGTGTGTATATAATATATATATATATCAATTAAGATAATAGTAAGCCTAAGATTGATAGGTATAAGATTGATAAGTATATGTATACATGATATGTGAGCAGATACGCATGATTAAATATAATGATACTTGGGATTGGGGGTTATAGAAACTACACCCTAAGGAATGAGATTAATGTTTAAAGAATGATAAACTGCAATGAAACAAAAATATATGAACTAATGCATGTAGAAGAACACAAAAACAAGAACACGAATGCATACATGTATATATATATATATATTGTTTGTATGTATTTGATTAAGCATAATTAATAATTTTGGAAAATGCCTAAATAAGCTTATTGTTGAGATAAATGTTATAGTATGATTATAAATGATTATAGAGTAATGGAAATGAATGAATAACTAAACTATATATATATAAAATAAAGGAGAATGGTGTTGGAGGAAAGAGAGTGTATCCAACGACTCTCTTTATGTGGTTTAATTGACGGCCCAAATCATTTATTTGGTAATTGGAGGAAAAAGAGTGAATTGATTGATGGAAATGGTCAAAAATTTTCAAATTTTCAAATTAAAAAATAGAAAGTTAAAATAAAATCATTTAATTTTGTAACACCGTGCCTTAGGCACGGGCAAAAATTGTAACACCGTGCCGTAGGCACGGGCCAAATACTGTAACACCGTGCCATAGACACGGGCAAAAACTAGTATATATATATATATATAAAGTCATCGTTTATAATGATCGATTGTGTGCATGAATATAAACTATACATTATACTGTTTTGTGAGCCATCAATAAGGTATGTTATGGACGTAAGCTAAGTTGTGGTGGTATAAATGTGTATAAAGTATATTGCGAAAATATTGAGTTGGCGTGAGAATTGAGCCATCAATATTTGTCATCAAATAAAATTATTGCATTTAAATTCATGACATGCACGCACTGCTTGCTTTTAGGATTTCCTTCTACTTGATATTCTTTGTATTCAACCTTCACTATTATAATAGTAAAATATAATTTAGAGTTGAAATAATTTTTTATTTCATTATTTACCTTGTAATCAAATTTTAATTTATTTTTATTAAAATAATCCACACACTTATTAAAATCCAATGAAATATTGATAAAAAATAATTCTTTATCAGAATATATAAGAATCTGAATGGAATTAAATAATCCATGTATTTAACAAAATCTATGAATTATAAAATTTTAAAAGCAACCAATTGAAATCTTAATTAAATGCAATACTCAATTTCAACTCATTTTATCAAAGGGTGTGAAAATTTGAGGGTTCCTTGGTCGCTCATGAATCCATCAATTGGTGCCCAATACCAAAATAGCTTTTTGAGGTCAAAAGTAGCAATAGAGTGCATTGAGAAGAAAACATCCCATGTCCTTTCTTCATAAGTCATAAAGCTCAAGAAGATATTATGATAAAAACCCTAATCAAAGGTCTGGTCCCCAATGAAAACACACTTTTTTTTTTTGATTTTGTCACCATTAAATTAATCTCTCGCATTAATATTACTAAACATTTTAAGTCTCACTTTGTGGCCCAAATTACCTCTCAAATACATGAATCATAAGACTATAAAGGCAAACCGACACATAAAGATTAAAATTTGAAAATTTGTTGAGTTTAATGTAGGGAGAAAATTTTATACAGAACGAATTTAATGCAGTGGCGTATCCAAAATTTAAATTAGTGGGGAAAAATTTCTTGCCAAAATAATATATAATGAATTCATATATATTTTTTGAAATTATAAAATGATCTCTATACTTTTGAAAATTATGAAATAGCCCTTAGTTTCTAAACTTATATATTAACTCAAAATTTTCAGAATTATAATTTTATCCATATTTCTAAAAATATCAATTTATCCTGAAAATTTAAGTAAGAAATTATTTTTGAAATTATGTATTTTAAGTTTATGTACTATATTATATACTAAATTTTCACTAATTTATTATAGTTTTAATCATTTTTTTAATTAAATTATTAAAAACCTAGTGGTAAAACGCAACATTTGTGCTTTGAACAGTTATAAATAAAAAATAAATATACAAAATAATTATATTTATATTAATATGTGAATATTTTATACATAACAACTATATAAAGCGTGGTTTAGTAAAAGAATCACTATAATATATCAATAATAGAAGATCAATAACCACCTAAGTATAACATAGTTATTTTTATTTTTATTTTTATTTAATGTAATGGAATCCCTATTTTTTACAAATGGAAAAACACATAATGGAAAAACACATAATGAGTGGATTTAAATAAAAAATATTCAATTATCTATACACATATAAATAAAAATATAATTATTTTAGATATGTTAAGAAATAAGATTGATACAAGTGTATTGAAATTTTTTTAAATTAATTTGGGCTTGGGCCTACGTATTATATTAAAAAATACAACTCAAAAAATTAAAATAATATATTTATGAGTGTTGTTTAATTATTTATATTTTCTAATATTAATATTTATATATATGTAATTTAAAAAAAAAAAAAAAAACTAATGCCCCACTGGTCTCAAGTGGCTCCGCCACTGATTAATGTATATATATATATATAATTAATATTAAAATATAATATAAAATACATCATTTAAATATCCGTCCCCACGTAAATATTTTTCCTCGTTCTCATGTAGCCAACACGTCGGTTAGTCTGTGACATTAGATTGTTCATAGCTTTTGAACGACATTATAATATATTATTCTCCAAATATATTGACTTCAAAGATTTTTTGAAATCTTTGAACGTTGTCGTTAAAAATTAAAAAAGGACAAAAAAAAAAAAAAGAGAGGAGAGAGGAAAAAAACATGTTTGTGGGATCTTTCGTCATTATGGCATTTCACCAACTCCGTTATATAAAAATAAAATAAAAATAAAATTCTTTCAGTTTACCTTAGAAAACATAAGTTTCGTTCTAAATGATTTCGTGGTTTTTTTTTTTTTTTTTTGACGCATTTTTGTTTAAAAATTAAAATTACATGAATAGGAACATGATTTGGTGGTGTAAGGTTCATGATATTATCTTGAGGTTATGGATTCGAATCCAGAAAATATGTTTCTTATAGTGTCTGGAACAGCCGAAGGTTTTACCGCTTAAGCTCGTAAGGATGTGACTCATATATATATATATTAAAGACAAACCATAGATATCTCATTAGTAGAATAGAATATCGAGAACGACCACGGAAGCGTAAGAACACATGTTAATATTAACTAAGGTCATTAATCTTCGTAATTATCACGACCCCCTCTTTAGAGCGGCCCAACTGATAGAACCCTGCCTGGCTGGAACAAAGTCTGACAACCCACACAAGATTGAATTGTTCCCAGAAAAACCAATACAGTTCGATAAAAAACTTTAAACCTCTGAAGAACAAGCAACAAAAACCTAGAGTGTTAATAGGGGCGCCACAAAGGGTTAGCAATCATTTGATAAGCCAAAATCAGTGAGAACAAATTGAGGGTTTTTTAATGCTCACGAAAATTAATATAAAATTTTATTGAAAGAAAGTTATTAAACATAATCAAAAGTTAGCATTTTATAAAGAGACTGCAACCAAAACCAGTAGGCATATTCTGAGATCATTTTAACGGACATTAGAATAGGCATTACAATGTGGTACTAATGCTCCCTTTTGTTTTAAATCCTTAAATTTGCATGTATTTTAGGATCTGCGATTAATTATAAATTGTTATTTGAGTCGATTCAGTCGATTTTAACTTCTCTAAACTAACACCGATTTTCAAATGATTTATTTCCAATTTCCTAAAATGGTGCATAAAATATTC
>SKCR01005343.1:0-25509 GCA_019454045.1 Zanthoxylum bungeanum | reverse complement strand
AAGATGTGCCGATAATCCTCGGGAGAACATTCTTGGCTACAGGTCGAACCATTATTGATGTACAGAAATGAGAACTAACCATGAGGCTACAAGACCAAGAAGTAACATTCAATGTTTTCAAGGCCATGAATTTCCCCGATGATGAAAAGAATGAGGAATGTTTCAGACTTGATGTGATACAAAGTACCGTCCAGAACTCTGATGAAAAGGAAAGTTCCACTGACAAACTTAAAGCATGTTATCCGCATGTGGAACCTGAAGATAACAATGTACGAGATCTGAGAGAGTGCCAACAACTTTTAGATCTATCCCAGTAGATCCTTATTCCTAGAATAAAGTTGCCTCTCCCAGGTCTTTCATGGAGAATTTTAATGAAAGCCAAGCTTTCACCGATTGTAGCATGGGAATTTCATTGCCAATAAGCAATACATCATCAACATATATGACAATGAATGTCAGTGCGCTCCCACTAACCTTCTTATATACACAAGAATCATATTCATTTTGAATGAAACTATATTCTTTTATGATCTCATTAAAACGTTGGTTTCAAGAACGCGATGCTTGCTTCAATCTATAAATGGATCGATTTAACTTGCAAACCATGTTTGCATGTTTTGGCACTATAAAACCGTCAGGCTGTTGTATATAAACATCCTCCAAAAGGTTTCCGTTAAGGAAAGCGATTTTGACGTCCATCTGCCATATTTCATAATCAAAATATGCAGCAATAACAAGCATTATCCAAATGGATTTCATCATAGCAACGGGTCAAAAATTCTCGTCGTAATCGACATCATGTATGTTGATTTCCATTTATAACCAATAGGCTTAACGCCTTCTGGTGCATCAACCAGTGTCCAAACTTGGTTGGTATACATGGAATCCATTTCGGATTTCATGGCCTCTTGCCATAAAGCGGAGTCGATACCTTGTATCGCTTCCTCATACGTAGCCGGTTCATTATCCTCAATAAGATTAATATCTACATGAGATGAGATCAGAAACTCATACCTCTTAGGTTATTTTCTGACTCTCTCCGACCTACGCGGTTCTTGTGTATTAGAAGATTATGGAACAGTCTCATCCCTGATGGACTGTTGGTGTTCCGAGATGGGGTCGGTGTCAGGAACAGTATCACTCTGATTTTCATCGAGTTCTACTTTCCTCCCACTTACCACTGCATCTATGAATTCCTTTTCGAGGAAAACTGCATGAAGAGCAATAAATATTTTGTTCTCTTGTGGGTTGTAGAAATAGTATCATTTGGTTTCCCTAGAATACCCTACAAATAGGCACTTATCTGATTTGGGTTCTAGTTTGGTACCATCCAAACGTTTAACGTATGCCCAGCATCCCCAAATCATCAGGAATGAGAAACCAGGTTTCTTTCCTGTCCATATTTCATATAGAGCATGTCCAAAAGACTTTGATGGAACCTTATTCAAAATAAGTATTGCACTATTTAATACGTATCCCCAAAAGGAAATTGGTAGCTCAGTGCGACTCATCATTGACCTTACCATGTCCAACAAAGTTCGGTTTCTCCGTTCGGATACACTGTTCAATTGAGATGTTCCGGGATGAGTCCACTGTGAAAGAATACCATATTCTTTTAAGTAATCCAGAAACTCATTGCTTAAGTATTCTCCACAACGGTCCGACCGTAATGTTTTAATACTTTTACCGGTCTGTTTTTCTACTTCGTGTCAAAACTCTTTGAATTTCTCAAAAGTTTCCGACTTGTGTCTCATAAGATACATATAACCATAACGCGATGCATCATCCGTAAAGGTTACGAAGTATTCATATCCACCTCTAGCCTAACTAGACATAGGCCCATATAAGTCAATATGAACGAGGGCTAACAGTTCGGTGGCACATACACCCTTACCACTAAAAGGTGTTTTAGGCATTTTGCCTAATAAACAAGATTCACAGACATCATATGAATTAGAATCAAATCCGTCCAAGTATCTATTCTTCGAAAGAGTGGATATAGGAGTCTTATTAATGTGTCCCAGACGACAATGCCACAAATAAGTCTCATCTGATTTACTCAATTTGAGCCTTTTGTTTGTCATGTTATATGACAAGCCATGTTATGTCTTTTCTTATTTTTGTGTTAAAAGAAAAATACGAAAAAATAAAATAAAATGAAAAAGACCAAAAAGATTAGAATCATTTTCTGACAACATAAATAGTGTTCCGTTTTACCGCTTAAAACCTTATTCCATTCTTCGGCTAGCTATCAATAAGGTTATCACTTCTGCTAAGTTTCTAAGGGCTAATGGTTCGGTCAATCTTTGGAGTCGAAGGTTAAGGGGTTTGAGCATGAGATTTTAGCTTCCATTATGCGGCAACTTCATACTGTTCAGATTAATGAATATGAAAATGATGCTGTCTCTTGGTCCATGTGTTCTTTAGGCAAATTCTCAGTTAAATTTTGCTCGAAATTTATTTTATATAGGAATAACTCTTTATATCCTTGGAAATTCATATTCATTTGGAAAAATATTGCCCCAAAAAAAAAGTCCAAATATTTTGTTGGTTTTTGTGTCTTGAGAGAGTTCACTCAAAAGAATTTCTGCATAGGAGGAGGATTTTAAAGGGCAATGCATTAAGTTGTGCTTTTTTATGATGAGAGTGTTGAATCCATTAATCATTTATTTTTCTCAACCCTTTTGCATGGAACATTTGGTCATGCTTATTTGAATAGTGGGGTGTTCATGAGTTATTCCCGGAAATACAATTGTTTTTCTATATTTATGGGAATTTTTAAATAATGGCAATAAGTTATCAAATTTTCATGATTCTCTTTTATGGTGATATCTTGGTGTATTTAGATGAAAGGGAATCAACGTATATTTAAAAATTTCTCATCAAATTTTCCTCAAATATGTTATAAGATTCTTTATCTCACTTCCAAGCTAATCTCTCATAAGTATGATAATTTTAGTTTATCATGAGCAAAATTGATGAATTATTAAGATGTTGTTAAAACTTGGGCTATGATGTATGTTGGGTTTGCAAACAAAGTCTTACATTGGCTAGAAGTGGGGAAGATCATTGGTTTATAAGTATGGACAATATCTCCATTGGTATGAGGTATTTTGGGTATAGCCCAAGAGCAAATCTATGAGAACTTAGGCCCAAAGTGGACAATATCATACCAATGTAGAGATAGGTGGTGTCCTAAGTTTCTTACAAGTGGTATTAGAGTTATGCCCCGGAGTTAGCCATGTGGATGAATCCTCGGAATGCCGAAAGAAAAAATGACTCGCGATCGTGATCCATGGATGTGCTCGGTTAGATAGACGGTGTGCTACGGTCTTCATAAACGTGTCATAATCCCAACACGGTGAATATGAGTTGGTCTGGGCTAGAGTGGACAAATGGATGATCGTTTGAGGGGAGGCTCGGTGGTCCTTTATTCGAGGAGAGGATTGTTGGGTGTGCAAATAAAGTCCTTTATTGGCTAGAAGTGGGGAGGATCATGATCTGTGGATGTGATCGGTTAGATATGCGGTGTGCTTTGGTCTTCA
Organism: Zanthoxylum bungeanum; assembly: GCA_019454045.1. NCBI lineage: Eukaryota > Viridiplantae > Streptophyta > Magnoliopsida > Sapindales > Rutaceae > Zanthoxylum > Zanthoxylum bungeanum. The sequence continues at coordinate 21,964 of SKCR01005343.1, read as the reverse complement.
TGGACGTGTCCTAATCCCAACATGGTGAAGAGGAGTTGGCATGGGCTAGAGTGGACAAATGGATGATCGTTTGAGGGGAGGCTCGGTGGTCATTTGTTCAAGAGGAATATTGTTGGGTGTGCAAACAAAGTCCCTTATTGGCTAGAAGTTGGGAGGATCGTGGGATTATAAGTATGAACAATATCTCCATTGGTATTAGGCCTTTTGGGTATAGCCCAAGAGAAAATCCATGAGGGCTTAGGCCCAAAGTGGACAATATCATACCAATGTAGAGATAAGTGGTGTCCTACGTTTCTTACAAGTGGTATCAGAGTCATGTCCCGGAGTTAGCCATGTGGATGAATCCTCGGAATGCCAAATAAAAAGATAGTGAGCCCCGATCGTGATCCGTGGATGTGCTCGGTTAGATAGGCGGTGTGCTCCGGTCTTCATGGATGTATCATAATCCAAACACGGTGAAGAGGAGTTGGTCTGGGCTAGAGTGGACGGATGAATGATTGTTTGAGGGGAGGCTTGATGGTCATTTGTTCGAGATGAGGATTGTTGGGTGTACAAATAAAGTCCCACATTGGTTAGAAGTGGGGAGGATCATGAATTTATAAGTATGGACAATATCTCCATTGGTATGAGGCCTTTTGGGTATAGTACAAGAGCAAATCCATGAACGCTTAGACTTAAAGTGGACAATATCATACCAATATGGAGAGATGTGGTGTCCTAGATTAATTACAATGTAATTTTTGTTTAACTTTATACATTGTTATAGTGTTGTATTTTCCATAATTGCACTAATAGTGAGCCTATATTATTATTAATAAAATTCCCCTTTTTATTATTATTATTATTATTATTATTGGTGAATCTGCAAACCCAAATATGATCTTTTTCTAAACAAAACACTTACTCAGAAAATCACTTCTCGAATTCAATTTTTTAATTGCAGTCAAATAATATTTTGTTGGTGAAAATTTAAAGGATTTTGGTGAAAATAATGGCGCCTTATGAAACTTTTGGAGCGAAATAAAGGAAATGATTCCTGCGCTGATGAAAAATAATGGAGAACTAGCGGCGGTTGGCCATTCCGTTTAAGCCCAAATCAATCAAAAAACGATGGTACTTGACTAGAAATCAGGCTACCGTCATCAATTGCCAAAAAAGGTTGTGTGAGGTGTTCCATGGTCGGAACAAAAGCAGGTGGTGGTTGAAAGAAGAGGCATGAGATTAAGACGATCAGACGAGCATATATTAAAGGTGAGGACATGATTGGAGTTCTGTTACTCTGTTAGTTGGTTTAGGGTTTGTCGCGTCGCGGCAGTATGAAACGAAAGAGAAGAAGAAGACAACGAACTGGGCACATGCCAATTAAAAAGCATAAGACGTGGGCTTATTTCCATCATTGAGTTTTGGGATGATTGTTTGTTACATTGGGTTTCTTTCAAATAATAGTCTTTCAGTTTCTTTGGCAAGTAGAATCAGATGTAAATTGCATTCTGCCAATTTAAATTATGTTGTATAAGTTGATCAAATTTTTATCTGCTATTAGTGTAATATCCATTATAATTTTTTCTCTTTAAACCTAACCAATCTCCCCACCACCTTATTATCACACCTAATGTGTTTATCTGTCCCCTAAATCAAACAAAACAACAACCATTTCCATTATTAAACAATAATTATATTTTATGTATTTGAAGTTGAATCCAATGAGAGAGTGAGAAGAGTATTTTCGTTGTGAGTAAAGAGAGAATTGAGAGCATTTCGAGGGAGCATTTTGAGAGAAAAATGAAACCAGTAGAGAGAGAAATAACTAGAGAGAGAAAGTATGTCCAGAGAGAGAAAGTGTCTCATTCAACAGCGTCCGATCACTGTTGAGTGACCACATATGAAGAATCCTCTCAACGAGATGAATCCAACGGCACCGTTTCACCGCCGTTACTCCGTCGGACGCGCCTGCAAATGCGCCCACGCGTGTGTTCCTCATCTCACGGACCAGAATCTTCCCTTCGTCGAGATACGCAGTGTAGACACTTCGTTTGCCTAAATCTGACTTTCGATTGTTGAGAAACGAGCCAAAAACATCAGTTATTGTCGTTTGACCGTTCGTAGGTAACCACCGTGCATCAGCCATCACCACCACCATCAATGTGATCCTTATGACGTATACTAACCATTGGCTCTTTCGTTGTGAAATTTGGAGGTCGTTGGAGCTTGGTATGTGATTGTTACAATTTTAGGGGTGTAAACGTAAGATTGTAAAAGTTTTGGACTTAATTGCATATTGGCATGATTAGGAGTGTAAATCTGTAATTCTGACTTTTATAGGTTAATAAGTAATATTTGAAAGTTTTAGGATTATATGGACATAGTAGAAAATTTTTGGGGTTAAATTGAAAATTTAGAAAGTTTAGAGGTAAAATTATAATTTTTGAAAAATTGAGGGACCCGATCGTAATTTTATACTTTTCAGATCTTAGCGAGGATATAAACATATAGAGGACTTTTGTGTGGATTGAGGTAAGTACAACGCACGATGATTCCCTTAACATAATTGAGTTATTGAAGACATGAGAAATATAAATTCGTAATTGTTAAGATGAGATTGATGGATCAAATATTGGATTTGATTGTATTGATTGATGTGTGCTGTTATGTTATGTTGTCGGGTTTTGTATAATAGTGGTCAGAGATGAGACGAGATGAGATGTGATGAGAGGTTATGCGATGTTATGCAAAATTAGTGGTGAAGCGTGTTTCAGTTCCCATTTACACATTTATGCGAGATTATATGGTGAGAAACCTTGGGAGTTGTGATGAGGTATTTTTCTATTGGTTTCAATCCACTATTATACCGGACTCGTAGTAGCAACCATGTTTGATGGATGTTGTATTGTTCTGAGAATGGTTGGTTGAGATTATACTTATTATAGTATATGTTATTTTCAAATATTATTACATATATATATTCATACATATCCATATTTTTTTAGTGAGCTCATTTTGAGAGTATAAGTGTTTTACTTACTGGGATCTTTAAGCTCACATTTTTTCCAAAAATCCCAGGTAGTTCGCCAGCACAACAGTAGCAGTATCAGAATTTGATCCACGTGCCACAATCGTTTTTCGGGTTGGTCAAGATATTAGGACATTATTTTCATGTTTTTAAGATTTGTGTTGTAAACTTTAATATTTGAGACTTTATTCAGAGATTTACTAAATTGTAATTTAAGAAGTATTATTTTCTTTAAATATATATTTGAATTGTATGATATGTAGAATGCTCGAATTAAAGAGGTCTGCGGACCCCTTTCTAGGATTGAGCATGCTCTATGAAGGGGTCGTGACAATTAGGACACATGATTCGATAAAAATAATTTTATTATTAGTGGTTTTTTTTTTAATATATGTGTGTTATTTGAGCTTAAATATTAATAGGTATACAGTTTTCTTTCTAAATTTTTAAAATAATCAGCTACACCCTTCTATAGTTTCCCGATAACACATTAAATGTGTAAAAAACCAATCAAGATGTAAAATACAATCAACTGAATAGTTATCTAATTAGATATTTATATTTTTTAAATAAAAAATAAAATCGCCTGGACTGTTTATCTAGGCACCTCCTAGAATGCCTAGGCACTGAGCGTAGCTAGGCGTTTCCCCCACCTACGCCTAGCACCTAATATTTTTTTAGAACATTACATCTCAAACTTCTTGTAGGTTGCACTCAAAATGACTGTTACCATAAATTTCTCTTATATATTATATTATTTTATTTTATTACAAAGAATAGGAAAATCGGAACGCCCATATCGTTTATATAGACTAGCTTTCGTTTTGTGGATTGTCATTTACCAAACCCCAAAAAGGGATGAGAATAGTGCTCGTAGAGTGATAGAATCATGCGCGAAGGTTATGAAAATAATGTTTGAAGGCTGATAAAATGAGACCCTAAACTAATAATTATATGAATTTCTTATTCTCCCATGCCCCTACGAGGAATCGAACTCAAGACCTATTATATATGAGCTAACACTTGGTGAGATATATTATCCAGATCATATTAACAACAATATATATATATATATATATATATATATTATGTAAAAGAAATAAAGAAGTGTATTCAACAAGTCCGAAGAGTGGAAATATAGATCTGATAGCAAATTATTAATAAGAAAATAACATTAAGTTATGTAAATTCGATTAACAATCAATTCACCCGGCTTTAGACGAAGAAGAAGAAGGCTCCGGGGAGCCGCGCTTCTTGGTAACCCTAATAGGCTCAACATTAGAGCCAATGAGGTGAGGAAAATTAAGCTTAGCTTTTGAGCCTCGCATCTTGAAAGCGGCTCTATCATAAGCAAATGCAGCACCCTCTGGCGTATCATATGTCCCAAGCCAAATTCTTGCCCCATTTTTCTTAGGATCCCTTATCTCCGCCGCAAACTTCCCCCACGGCCTCTTCCTCACACCCCTATACTGCATCTTCACGTGACTCTCACGTGCAGCCTCCACCTGAGGATTTGTAATAATTTCAACATTATTATTTGTCATTGCACTTGCATGATCGTTACAATGATCAAAGGAAATCCATCCTCTGTTAACGGCGTCGTTTAAGGAGTACTGAGAGTTAGAGATACCCCCTTGAGATATAGGCTCGTTGAAATTTTCTGTAAAGGAGAAACTATTGAAGCTTGAAGTTGGGGAATATAAAGTTTCGTTGTTGATGGCTGTTGTTTCTGAAGGAAACGTCGAGAAAATTTCAAAGTCATCATCGAGAAGTTGTTGGCGAATTGAATCCAAGACCGCCAAATCTGACTCTGACATATTTTCTGTGTTCATGTTTTGAGTTTGATAGCTAGAAGTGAATATTTCAGAATTGTCGTGGATTGGCCTAATATATATACCCCCTCTGTTTAGGGTTTTATTATTTTATTGTTTCTCTTACGTCGCTTTCCTGGTTTACAATTTTACATGCATTTTCAGAAACGGCTTTGTTGCATGTGGGCGCGGACCTAGTATTTCATTTTCAAGCAAGTGTTGTATATAATATGATAGGGGTGGGTAAAAGCTTCAGGCTTGATATTCTCGGAACTTAAAAAGATTATTTTTAGTAGAATATTATAATTAAAAAAAAAAAAGAAAAAAGAACCAGGCTATTAAAAAATTATGAACCATACGTAGGGCCGAGTGTGGGTAAATATATATATCATTGTTTGATACCGTGAATCAAACCCTGATAGCCAGTAAACTTTACCCTGAAATCTGTTATATAATCCGATTAGGAGTGGCATTAATTAGGTAAATTCTAATTAATTAGTCTTCAAAGAATTAAGAAACATTCTGATTCTGACCAGTAACTCCATGCACATTGTTGAAAGACAGCAAGAAAGCTTATTTAAAGAGCCAAAAAAAACAAACAAACTTGAGGGTTCTTTTTTTTTTCCTCAAGGAAAATGCAGACTGCGTAATAGAAAAACTATAAATTCGTCAATAAATATTTATCTTAAAAAATGAATTATTGTCACTATCGATGGAGAATATTTTGCTACAGTATATAAGTAATCTTAACTTTATTAGGCGAATCGACCTGCCACGTATTTGAGTCAAATAAAGACGAATACTGAGAATGAACTAAAATGTGTTGCAGTTAGTCAAGTTATAGAAAGCTCTTCTTTTCAGTCAACATAATTATGAAGCATATGATTGCTGATAATTTCATGTTTGGTCTACGGTCAATTGTCCACTTTTTTGGAAAAATGTGGCTCAATGAAATTTTTAATCAGATGTGATGTAGAACGAAAAATAAACATGTTTTTTTTTTTAATTTTTTAAATTTTATTTTAAAATGTTACCATCACGAATTTTATTATTTTATATTTTATATATGAAAAGTATATCCGCACATTCTAAAATATTAATATGAAGCTACCTGAGCTTTATATATTGTTTATTTAGAATGTTAAATTAGAACTGAAGAGTGATGTATAGTCTCAAATTCGTGTTTTAAATCGTCAAAACATCTTCACTTTATAATTTTCACATAAATGATTGCATGTAATAGCAAGTTGTGTGGTTATATGGGTGTGTATGTATATATGTTGGATTTTTTATCTTACAATGAATAAATATAAATTTATTAAGAAATCATATTTCTCATTATAGGAAAATATTACTTCTTGACATGTTTCCTCTTTAATCCTAAAATTATAAGTTTTACTCCTCTTTATTTTTTTTTAATCATATTTATATTAATAAGATATTTGACCTATTTTTTTCCTCCATTTCACCCTTATAAAGCCAAAAAAACATGTGGACAATAATTTTTTTTAAGAAAAATAATGGGTTGGCAAATCTAAATATATTTTTTAATCCCTTAGTTTCTCTTTGGGCACGTATTGAAAGCACTTATTTTTATTTTAATACATATTAAATAATAATTTCTCTTTAGTTTATCAGTATGCGGATGAAACCACTTATAGTCACATTATAACTGTGACTAAAAAAAATTCACACACAGTCACATACCTAATTGATATTTTGTGACTGTAGGTACAAAATACAGTTACAATTTAACTGAGGTTATAAATGTGATTGTATTCAATGTGGTTGAGGATTGGCAATGTGACTTGGATAACTAATGTGACTGAGGTCATAAGTGTGATTGAGAGTCGGCAATGTGATTAAGGTCATATTTGCTAATATGCTCAATGTTACTGAGGGTTGACACTGTGACTGAGGTAACTAATGTGATTGAGGGTATGCAATTTGACTAATGTCACAATTTTGATTGTGCTTCATGTAACTGAAAGTCGACAATGTGATTGAGGTAACTGAGGTCACAAATGTGATAGAGAGTCGACAATTTGACTGAGATCATAATTGTGACTAAGAGTTGGTAGTTTGACTGAGATCATAATTACGATTGTACTCAATATGACTGATGTTATGGTATAATCGAACCGAGACAAGCTAAGTAGTACCTAGCTCGACTTAGTTCAATAAGCATTTATATGAGCTCGAACTCGAGCTCAAATCGAGCTTTATATGATGTTTTCCAAACTTGACTCATTAAAAAAATATTGGGATCGAGCTCGACTTGAATTCAATTATTAAACGATTCGGCTCGACTCGAACTCAATTAATTTAAAAAAATTCATTTTTATTTTTTATTTACTTCATTAAATTTTAAATAATTTATTTATAAAATTTAAATATTTTTGACCTCTCCCTCCCTCCTCTCTCTATATATATAGAGAGAGTCAAGTTGTGTCTTTACAATCCAATTCTAATCTATTTCAAATAGTAATGATGAGTAAAAAATAAGTTGGGTTGAACTTTTGCGAGTGGACTTGTTTAATAATCAAGCTATTATTTTCAAATTCAAGTAGCTCATTTATTAAATAAATTGATCTCCAACCAAGACAAATGCGAGTCGAACTCGCATTTACAACCATAACTGATGATTGACAATGTGACTGAGATAACTAATGTGATGAAGGTCGGTAATATGATTGAGGTCATAATTATGGATGTGCTCACTGGGTCGGTAATGTGACTAGGGTAATTAATGTGACTATAGGTAAGCAATGTAACTGAGAGACATATAACACAACTTTCTTTCACCAATGAGATTGAGGTAAAAATATGACTATGACTGAGATCAATGTAAAGTATGTGCGGCACAATCACTTTGGGGATAATTTCAATCTTACGTAAGTTTGATTTTGAAAGAGATTTTTTTTTTATGAAAACTGTAGGTAAGTATGTCAAATATATATATATTTTTAAAGATTATGATTTGAGGTCGGGGTGAAAGAGGTATGAGTATATAAAAATGGCTAATTTGAAATCATCATTGTCTTATAAATGTGGTCATTTTTTACTATTTTTTTCAAAACATATCGACAACTGATCTTATTTTAAAGCTTATGATTTGTATATCGATAATATGTAATTTTTTCATAGATCACTTTATAATTTGAGAGATATTTATATTTTAAATAAAAAAAGTTTTTAAAAAATAAACACACGCCCCATTACAAGCGCTTGGGGTGTATGTGTTTTTTAATTTATTGTATCTTTTAGTAATTTTATTATAATATATATATATATATATAGAGTTAAATATTTTTAAGTATCCTCATCGCGCCACGTGACGACTCACTATTAAATTATAAAATTAAATTAATAAATCAATTAAATAAAAAATTATTATAATAAAAATACATATTATAATTTTATAAGATCTCTATTATAATAAGAAAACATATTATATTATCCTATTAAAATAAGAAATACTATTACATTATAAAATTAAATTAATAATCTAAAAATAAGAACCTTATTATAATAAAAAAAATATAATATACCACCTTATTAAAATAAGAAATACTATTAAATTATAAAATTAAATAAATAAATCTATTAAATAAAAAAACCTATTACAATAAAAATATATATTATAATTTTATAAAAACTATATTATAATAAGAAAACATATTATATTATCCTATTAAAAAAAAAATACTACTAAGTTATAAAATTAAATTAATAAATCTATAGTAAAAACCTTATTATAACAAGAAAACATATTAGACTATCCAATAACTTTTTGAATAATATCACAGATAATCCATATATATAAATATAAATATATCCGTGTGTGTATATAAGTTAAATATTTTAAAACTTTCTCATTGCGTCATGTGGTATCTAATCTATGCAATTATTATTTTTAATTAAATTATAAAATTAAAATATCCATAAAATTATTATTACTATAAAATACAAATAATAAATTATTAAAATAAGAAACCTATTATGATATAAAAATATAATCTTCTAATAAAATAAGAAACCTATTACTTTAATAAATTAATATTGTAATTTATTACTTTTAAAAATTAAAATGTTAATCTATTAAAATAAGAAACTTATTACAATAAGAAAACATATTATAATCTCTCATTAAAATAAAAATATACGTAGCACATAATTGCTATAATTAATTTTTTTTATTAAATTATAAAATTAAAATAATAAATTATTAGAATAAGAAACCTATTATAATATAAAATAAAATCTCATATTTATTATTAAATTATATAAAAATAATTTAAAAATAATTTTTAATTATTAAATTATAAAATTAATATAAGAAACCTATTACAATATAAAACATAATCTCCTCTTAAAATAAGAAACCTATTAATTTAATTAATTAATATTATAATTTAGTATTTTTAAATTATAAAATTAAAATGATAAACTATTAAAATAAGAAACCTATTATAATGAGAAAACATATTATAATCTCCCATTGAAATTTTAAAAAAAGTATGTGGCACCTAATCTATAATTAATTTTCTATTATTAAATTATTAAAATAAGAAATCTATAACAATATTAAAACAAAATCGCATATTTATTATTAAATTATAAAATTAAAATAAATCTATAAATAATTTTTTTTATTAAATTATAAAATTAAAATAATAAATTATTAAAATAAGAGATCTATTACAATATAAAACATAATTTCTTATTAAAATAAGAAAACTAAATAGCAGTCGTTCATAAAACCTTACCATTTTTTGATTTTCGGTCTATTTTTGATTGTTGTTTGTTATTTTACTTTAAATTATCTCTATAAGTTTTTTCATGATCTTTTTATTATTTGTTATGCTTAATGATGCAGACTCTAACCATTAGTTCTTGCAAAGTTAATCAATACTTTAAATTATTACTATAATTATTTTAAACTTTTTATTATTTGTTATGCTCCAGCATGCAGACTCTGACTATTAGACTATTAGTCATTGGAAAGTGAATCTGGATTGATAAAGATTTGAAATTATATATATATATATATAAATAAAAAGGCTTAAATTGAATAAATTACATTTAATTTCATTATAATTCATACAAAAAAATTAAGCATTTTAAAAGTTATTTATAACTAGGGATATGATTTCAAATGAGAGATATAGAGGATAGAGAAACTCTAATGTGAATAATAAATATTATTTGATAATTGCGAGACAAACGAACATGATATATATATTAAATATAAATTTATCAAATTATCTCATTTAAATTATAAAATCGATGCGATCTGAAATATTTATAAGATCAATACCTAAAATAACATTATGTTTCTTTTATGATATGAAATTATAGTTAAAGATATAAAATTATAGTTAAAGATATGTTTAACCCGCACAAAATGCGGACCTTGTGCTAGTATAAATAAATATAAATTTTTAAATTTTCCTTGAATTAAATAGGAAAACTTATTTCCTAATTAGATTTTTTAATAAAAGCCCCATCAATACATCGTGTTGATGGCATTATCAATTTTCACGCAAATAATTCAAGTTTCATGCACAGAGACCATACGAAAGTGACAGAACGAGAAATTGATACTCTATCAATGCCCTAGAGGAAATTGACCAGAAGTATATAATTTTTGGACCAAATAGAATGTGACAATGAGCTTATACATATTTTACCTCTCATTCATCTTGTTATTTGTTTTTATTTTAGAATCACATGGATAGGATGAAAGTTAATCCAATTATGTCAAGAATATAATGGTTAGAGATAATAACAAAAGGTCCTTCAGGTTTTACAAAATATAAAATAAGAACACGATCTGTTCATTTGTATTAAGTAAGCCCCTGTCCCAAATTGAATCTACTGAAAGACCTTTAATTTGGTGTTAGGCTACATATACTTTTGCAATATGATGCTCGAAATTCTAAGAATAATTACCCATATATTTTATTTACATTCAATTTTTATAACTTTAACTATCATATAAACCATATCATATTTGTTCGTTGCTTTGTGAATGTACTTTCTGCCCACCGTCATATGAGTTTGAATAATAATAGATAATAAAGAATTTTGGTTAGTGGCTAAGAATTTTGAATAAACTTAACAAAATTTGTGAATAAGATTGCTCATTCTAACTCAATATCAACCAAAATGAGGTGTTGGATGTTATAGTCATCAAGTGAATGATGAATTTCATAATTTCCAATGCAATTATAAATGGGATATATTGATGAATGAGGTGTCGTAACTTTTTGTGGATGATGAATTTTCTTAAATTGATTTAATTAATCAACCAATTTTCTTTTAATATAGCTTCCCTCGGTTACGTCGCCATGGTTAAAAAACAAAACAAATTGATTAATTAATGCCACCTTATTAAGAATTACAAGTTTTAAAATTATATTATGCACCACATTGTTCATGTGTCTTTCTCATAAAATTTTGAAATTCATATATACCTTTCGAAATAGATCAATTATTAAGTCAGCAAATAGTTATAAAACATGTGTGATTTGATTGAACAATTTTATTGGGACCGTGTAAAACTTTCTCCTATTAAAATGCATGATAATGTTATCTTGATAAGGATAGCTTAGTTGCTTTAATCTCTTGAAAATAAAAGGTCTAATTCAAGTTTTGAGAAATGATAAGGTTAAGAATTGAGATACAAATTAAATATGAGCTGACAGATATACAAAATAAACATAATGGGTGATTCAAAAATTGTTCACTAAAGGTCTTTCAAGAAAAAGGAAATGTTTGAACATGTTGATCTCTCAAGATTTTTTTTTTTTTTAAAAAAACCTACATTTTGATTGTACTTAATCAAAATTAGTACTCATTTCTTTTCTTTGTTTAGAAGGTAATTAATACTCAATCTACCACACTTAATTACTTATCAACAAATAATGAGAGACTCACGGATCTTGATTCTTGATTATATTTATTTGTTTATGATATATGCCTAACCATAATCTACTTACAATTATTTTATATTTGCTTAAATGTAAAACTTCTCATTAGTGGAAATTGTTATTTTTATTTATTTTGTCGAGGAAGGATAAAGATGAAGAAGTCAATGTCGATGATGAATGTGTAAGCGATATTATACTTAATGAAAGATTTTGATGATGCAACGTTAGAGGTTTTGACGTATATTCGAGAGTATTAAAAAAAGATGTCGAAGCATATTAGATGTGAATACTCAAACATCAAATGAAGATATCTAGTGTAGTCTTATAGCTTAGAGCTCTCAATATAATTGAGTTGATAATTTAAGTATTTTAAGCTCGTAACACTCATACACATTCATATAGATGCATTATGGTCATATGCAAAATATTTTTAAATCTTCAAATCCTGAGTTTATGCACTATGATGGGCATACTGGTCTTTGATACTGACATACCAGTTGTCACGACCCCCTCCCTAGAGTGGACTCAACCCTAGAAAGGGGTTCCCGGACCATTTCAGCTCGAGCACTTACATGTCATGCAACTGAACCGAAATTGCAAAGAAAATAATATTCCACAAAATGCAATTCAATAAACTTCAAATAAATGTTTACATCAAAGGTACGTGAAAACATGAAATTTGTCCTAAGTCTCCTATCTCAAAAGCCAAAAAAAAATGTCTAGACCAACCCGACTGACGGCTATGGTAAACGAGTCAAATCCTGGTACTGATACTGCTACTGTTGCGTTGGCAAACTACCTGGGATGTTTGGGAAATTGGGGGGGGGGTGAGCTTAAAGAGCTCAGTAAGTAAAAAAACTCATACTCTCAACATGACGTCACCAAAATATATATATATAATAATAAGATTTGAAAACAACAATTGTTATATAAAGACTATCTCAGAAAAATATACTCACAACAAAACCTCTCAATCAAAAAAGATTTGCTAACCGGATCCGGTATAATAATGGATTGAAACCGTTGGGAGGGTATCAACATCTCACCTCCCAAGGTTTCCCACCATATAATCCTGCATAAATATGCAAGAGGAGGACTGAACCAGACGCATATGCTAACCTCGTATAATCTCGCATCTTCGACCACTATTATACGAAATCCGACAGCATAACAATAATAATACATAACATCCAATACAACACACCTCATCACATTCCATCCATCCATCTCTTCTCAAAGTCACAGAGTAGTCAACACTTCAGGTCATAATACAAACATACAATTATACTCAAAATTTGTATTCACAATTTATGTTCTCATGTTATCAATTACTCAACATAATTTCCAAACATATGTGTATAAATATATTTATACTATATTACGTAAACTCATATATCAAACATCAATCAATAAATATTTATATCAAGGAAATCATTGTGCTTTGTACTTATCTCAATCCACGCAAACTCTCTATATCTATATGTCATCGCTAAAATCTGGAAAAATTATAAAATTACGATCAGGTCCTTATATTTTACTAAAATTATGATTTTACCCCTAACTTTCCAAATTTATAATTTAACCCCAATACTCTCCAACATTATCAATTTAGTCCTATAACTATTAGTTATCACCTATTACTCCATAAAAGTCAGAATTTATAACAATTAGTTATCACCTATCACCTAAACATGCCACTCCCTCAAGATGACACAAGTTAATTTGTTTTGTAAAAAGATATATTATTGGTTAATTATCCATTATAATGAATAATGCCCCTTTAAATAGGTGGCTAACCCTAATTCTACCAAAATATAATAAAACCCTAATAAAATACTTGAAAATTTCGTCCATGAGCTTTTTAATTTAATTAATGTTCAGCCCAACACTTAAACAACACATAACTTAAAAAAATATAAAATATAAAAACTATAAGGATACATTGCGTCCTCATTTAGTCCATGAATGAATCTGAACTGGACTTTGATGAAAACTTCAAAGTTGTAGAGCTAAGAGTTATCTTTTCAATGCAACTTGAATCACCAAAATCGGATATCGTACAAGAAAATTACGTCTAAAATACGAAGACTGCGTAAATCCCGCCACTGCTAATGCACCATTCGGAAATAAAGCCCAAAATCAATCAAGGCAGCTCATGCACGTCCTAGACCCATGCCAATATTGCTTTAGACATAATAAAGCCATCACATAATGTCTCATGCATGGACCAAACTCCAGAACCCAAGGAATCTTCCAAATCCACCAAAATGGCCCAAATACACCAATTTGACCAAACCATGAAATCAGCCACAACTTCAAGTTAACTTGGCCCAACAAACAGAGCTCATTCTGGATCACATCAATAAGTAACAATAAATTAGACACATGTAAAAGTATCTAACCCCAAAATTAATAGTGAATGATAAATAAGTCCCCGACAACGGCACCAAAAACTTGATCGGTGATTCGGTGCGATGATGACCGTGGCTGTCGGCAGAATTATTGGCTTAGCATCGCGACGCGTTGAGGGTTCTGCGTTGCGATGCGGGATTTAGTGATGACGTCATCGATGACGCGTGTCGGTAGGCTGCATAATTGTGGCGCGTCACGACGCAAAGGATGTTGTGCGTCGCAACGCGTGAACATAAAGTTTCCCAATTTGTCCCTTTTTATCTGAATTTTATCGTTTTAACCCCGATTCAATTTCAGTGAGTTCCGAAACTTTATTTATCTACAAAATAACACAAAACACATAAAAATATTCACAATACTCGAGAAACTAAACAAAATATTAAGTCAAATGGATGATAAATACTGATATATTTACCCGCTTATCATTTTTGCTATATGAGAAAAATGACCATTCAAAGGGGGAAAAATTAGAGATTGGCGTAGGAGAAGATAAGGGAGACAGGCGAAAGGCTGATTTGGAGAGACTAGGAAAACATATAGAAGCTGCAATGCCATCATGGAAACATGAGTGGGGTAGAAAATTAATGAGTGGTGGGGCAATATGAAGACAGATGGGATCAAGGACAGATTGGGCCCGAAACCAGCCCACTGAAGAAAGCTCATCTTCAATTACTGAGAAAGCCATAGAGTTAAAAGGATTAACTACGACAGAATCAGTCAGCCAACATGGAGTTAATAAGATCGATTTTCGAGAAACAAGAAGGGCTGATGCATGAAGAGCTTGATTTGACCAATGCATGAGAAAAGAGGAAAAAGCCGTCGAGAAGTTGGCGGAGCGGGGCAAGGAATTTGGCACGAAGCTGCGACTGCTAATATCTGAGCCCAATTTAAAGCAAGAGTCAACGGTAGCTGCACCAATGACTACATGTTTTAAGGAACGACCATCTGTATGTTTAAACCAAGAGAGGTTTTCATGGTATGGTGAGGACAATGATGAATACTTGCTACTTTAGAAGAAGAGTATGGATTATTATTGTAATACCTTGTAATTTTTTTTTTTCATCATATCAATTATTATCAACCTAACACAGCCCACTAAGCATTTATCATTAGTGATCATGTTTATTTGTCCCCAAAAATAACCAAAACACACACACCCACCCTTGACCTACCACTAACCTCAAGCCTTTTATTTAATTAAACCCTTTAATCATTCGTTTGAGGCAGTAGCTATGGAAGAAAAAGGGAGTTGTAAGCTTTGCTTATGTTTTGGATATGGTTCAATACTTTTCATGGCCATGCAAGTAGTGTTTGAGTTGTGAGCTTGAGAAGTGGGTTGAAGACAATTCCAGAGGAGTTTGAGAGCAATTCCAGAGAGTTTTGAGTGTAATTTTTTGGAGTTTTAGAGAGAGAAGCCGAGAGCATTTGAGAGAGGATTATCCAGAAGAGAGAGAAAGTGCTTGGACAAAGAGAGAAAGAGAGTTTTCGACATCGTCCGATCTTCATTTCCGGCATGTGACCACATCCGGAGCATCTCCTCGATGAGACAAATCCATCACCGCCACACCGCCGTCGAGACATCGTCGGACATGCCCTCACGCGTCGGCCAAGTGCCAACGACTTGCTGCCCACGTGCTCCACGCGCTGTCTCGCGTGTATGACACCTCCCGAACCTGAATTTCCCCCTCGTCGAGATACACGAGTTGGACACTTCGTTTGCCCAAATCGGACTTTCAGTTGTTGAGAACGAGCAAAATATGGTAGTTATCGGTGTTTAATTTATCGTCGATAAATATCGTGTTTCAACCCTTACCATCACCATCGCCGGGATCCTTGAGATATTTTCTGACCAGTGACTCATTCATTGAGAGATTTGGAGGTCGTTGGAGCTCGATACGTGATTATTACCGTTTTCGGGGTGTAAATGATAAAATTTGAAAGTTTTAGACTTAATTGTATATTTGCATAATTAAGAGGGTAAAACTGTAAATTCTGGTTTTCAAGGGTTAATAAGTAATATTTGAGAATTTTAGGATTATATGGACATATTAGAAAAGTTTATGGGCTAAAATGAAAATTTAGAAAGTTTAGGGGTAAAATCATAATTTTAGAAAAATTGAGGGACTAAATCATAATTTTATATGTTTCAGATTCTTAGCGAGGATATAGACATATTAAGGACTTTTGCGTGGATAGAGGTAAGTACAACGCATGATAATTCTCTTAACATAATTGTTTGTTGATTGATGGTTGTTGTGAAAGTCCACATATATATTGGTATAATTATAATTATATATGTATGTATATAAAATTATGGAGATATTAAATTGAGTTATTGGAAGCATGAGAAATATGAATTCATGATTGTTGAGATGAGATTAATGGATTGAATATGAGATGTGATTGTATTGGGTGATATGTGTTGTATGTTATGCTGCCGGGTTTTTTTTATAATAATGGCCGGAGATGAGATGAGATGTGATGATATGTTTTGCGAGATAATATGGTGAAAATCCTTGGGAGTATGAGAGGGACTCTCCCATTGGTTTTAACCCACTCACACATATTTTACAAGATGATATGGTGGGAAACCTTGAGAGTATGATAGAGACTCTCCCATTGGTTTTAATCCACTATTATACTGGACCCGGATTAGCAACCATGTTTGATGGATGTTTGTATTGTCGTGGGATGATTACTTGAGATGATATTATAGTATATGTTATTTTCATATATTATATTATATATATACTTTTATATATATATATATATATCCCTATTTTGTTGGTGAGGTCATGCTGAAAGTATAAGTGTTTTACTTACTGAGCTCTTTAAGCTCACTCCCATTTTCCCCAAGCATTCCAGGTAGTTCTCAAGCACAGCAGTAGTAGTACCAGAATTTGATCCACGTGCCACAGTTGTTCTCCGGGTTGGTCCAGACATTTGAGTCATCATTTGCATATTCTTAAGACTTGTGTTGTAAACCATAAAAATTATGTATTATTCATGGATTTGTAATTTATGATGTAATAATTATGCATATTTGTTCGATTGATTTGACATTTAGATTGCTCGAGCTAAATAAGTCTGCGAACCTCTTTCTAGGGTTGGACCCGCTCTAAGGAGGGGGTCGTGACAATTATAAGAACTGACATATTTTGAAATGAAGACTGAGAGGCGGCAATTGCCAATTTTGGTTCGATGGGCTAAGACTGCAATTACGAAAGGATTCTTTGAAGAAAAAAGACGTATGAAACCAAAGTGCTTGCCTGTTTTGTTGACTCTTTTTGAGATAAAAACATAAGAAACCTGAGAATCTGTTAAAAATATTCTTAAGAACAGAATGAGAAGAGGTTTAGGGGAATCCTAAGACATAAAGATTTGCAAGGATTGGGAGAAGAGGTCAACAATGAGAGTGAAGTTTCAGAATGAGAAGAGTGGCTAAGTGAGCGATCTGGCTGCTGAAACTAATTTTTGGAAACATAAACAGAAGTCCGCAATTACCAATATGAGATCCATGAAATTTACCCGCCACAAGATAAGGGCCTTCCGAGCTTTCCAAATGAATAAGACCAAACTTGAACTCTGCTTTGTTAAGGCATTTGGGGATGAATACCTTTGAAACTTTTGTAAAACTACTGAAAATGAAACCCAAAACTTCCAGCGAACAAGTCGAAGGAAAATCAGAGACGTAGATAAAATCATTTTAAACCAGCCAAAGAGCAACTTAAAAATTAGGATGGCAAAATCTAGCCCCAAGTCAAATAGGTTCGGATCGTGTTTGGCAAAAAATCCAGATTTGATTATAATTATTAAAAAAATAATTTTTTTAATTAAATAAATTTATTTTTAATTCTAAATACATATATTTATAATTAAATTTTCAAAGATCATTTTGTTAACAGAAAAAAGACTTAAATGACGAAAAGACATAGCGTTGTTCGAGACGAAGAAAAAGACTCAAAGGACGAAAAGGCATGGCGTTGTTCGGGACAAAGAAGGAAGAATGATTCGGCCCAAAAATGCTCAATTTAGGACGATGCGAGGAATGGGTAAAGAATCATGTAGAATGAAAGAAAAACTGCCAACAAGTAAAGAGAACAAATATGCGAGGGTAT
The DNA here is from genome assembly GCA_019454045.1 of Zanthoxylum bungeanum. Taxonomy (NCBI): domain Eukaryota; kingdom Viridiplantae; phylum Streptophyta; class Magnoliopsida; order Sapindales; family Rutaceae; genus Zanthoxylum; species Zanthoxylum bungeanum. Next base: position 3,678 of record SKCR01005343.1, on the reverse strand, counting down.
CATGCGATTGGTCAGTTATGAGGAGTTACATTTGACAGTTATTGCAATTTGCACAAACTGGCAGTAACCCCCACAATCTAGTAAGTTACCAAGCGGTTGTACGCACGATCCAGTGGTTGCACACATGATCCAGCAGTTACACGCGAGCAGAAAATGTGGGGGTTAATGGGGTGAAGATGGCGAAATCGTTTTGGGCGATCAGCAAGACTATGCACTATAAAATTCTCAGGTGTAGAAAGAAAGAAAAAGGACAGAAAATGAAAAGTCTCGAAATGAACAAGTAGTTTAATTTCTTAGCTTTGTAACATTTAGGGCTGTAATTTGTGTGCTTGTGCCCCTTGGAGGTATTTTCTTGGAATCAATCACCTCTTTTCTGGGAGTGTATCTCAGGAGGTTTGAACCTTACATGTGTATTAACATAAAATTATGCAAATAGTTTTTGGCGACCACATTGGGAGGATTTGGTGGCAAGAAGTGAAGATGCCTCCAAAAAACAATGCTCAGACTGGTTCAAGTACAGAGGAATGAGGATTGAAGCAAACCAACCAACCTCATGTTCCAACTGTAGTGAGCCATTTTGAGGGTTTAGCAGAAACAAGTCATTATGACACTATGAGAGAGTTCAATCCTAACGTGATGCACGTCTTGTTCGGCGAATTCACCAAGGACGTTGTTGAACAGATTAGACTTCAAAATACTCATTTTATAGATAAGTTTATTTCGACCAGTATTTCGCATTATGAAAACATGGCCAAACACATGAGTTCATTAAATGAGCTAATGGCTATATGCACAAACGGGGGCAATCCCATCAGAGATTACACCTCATTCTATGTTAAGCAATAATGAGGCTGGACCAAGCAACGTCCCTCCTGCACAGGGGTTACTGCCCCAATAATGTCCCGATGATGGGTAAATTCTGTTGATTTGGGCCCACACCTAGGGCCGAATATGATACAACATAAAATAGTGTTGCCCCAAGGTTTACAAGGACATGGTCAAGATCATGTCTCATTTATGAGGGGGCCACAACCACCGCTTGTAGGGGTGCCATTCAATGGCAACGATATGTTAAGAGAACAAATTACTGAGATTCTCCAAAATCAATTCGGTTTGGGAGTGAGGCCAATTCGGTCGAGAAATCAGAAATCGTATCCAGATTGGATTGATTTAGCGTATCCATGGCCTAGGAATTATAAAATACCAGAGTTCTCTATGTTCACAGGGTCTGGGGAAGTTTCCCCTATAGAACATATATGGCGATTTACTCTTCAGTGTGGAGAGATGAATGATTTCCATAAACTGAGATTATTCCATGACTTGTTATCAGGAATAGTTTTTTCCTGGTATATCAGCCTACTACCAAATTCGGTGGAGAACTGGCACCAAATGGAGCAGTTGTTCCATGTGCAATTCTATAAAACCGAGTCTGAAGTGACCTTGGCCGATTTGGCAAATTTGAGACAGTTGTCAGGTCAGTGGGCCGAAATATTTTTGCAAAGATTGAAAGTGGCCCGAGGCCGATGCTATATACCTTTTCCAGAAAGGGAGTTTGTAAAAATCGCTCAAAGTTGTCTTAACTTTAACTTAAAAAAGAAATTTCAAGATCGAGAGTTCTGGGATCTCCTCCAACTCACCACTAGCGTAGTAAGATATGAACGATTATTGAGGGAAGAAGATGACTTATTATAGGAATGCAAACTATGAGATATGAGAAATGAATGTTGAATCGGCTGACCTATGCCTGACCGAATTGGTTAAGGGAAAGTCATATATCTGTAAGACGTAGGCTGAGCCACGCCCATAGATAGAAAATGATAAAAAAAAAAGTATGACTTTTTCTTTTGACGTCACTAAAGTTGATGTCATATTTGATCAATTATATAAAGATAAACAAATTAAATTAAGCGACCGCCATAAATTTCCAAGCCCCGAGCAAGTTAGCGGCAAAACATATTGTAAGTGGCATAATGCATGGTCGCATTCAACTAACAGTTGCCCTGTGTTTCAGAATGTGTTACGGGACACCATAGAATCGGGATGAATAACGTTAGAAAAAAGGACAAGATGGCCATGGACGATAATTTTTTCCCTAAACCGTTGGAATTGAACATGATTAATTCTAACCTGACTAAGATGAATTTGCCAATGTTTAAGCTGGTCTTAGATAAAGATCAGAATGACCAACGCCCTAGTGCTCTTGAAAGGATAGAGCTGCACCAAGAAGGAAATGTTCCACAAAATTTATGTATTCACTGTCAGAACAGTATAGAATGGATGAAAGAATTGAAAGAAACTTGTGAAAGGGGGCCACCGAAAAGGGAGCCGGCAGCATGGTAGCAGAAAACCTTCGCACCAAGGTTCTATGGAGAACACTCAAACTTCGTCCAAAACATCAGGACTTTCAGGCCGAGGTTTCATAGGCCCAACATTTGGCATTCGTATAACCAGTAAGAGAGGAACTACGTTTATGTGGATGAAATGACAAAGACACAGCTGAGACGAAATCAAAGGAATTATGACTGAATGATGCGCCAGCGGTGTGGGGTGAAAGCTCCCACTAACCATGGAAAGCAGGCCATGTCATCCCAACTGACACCTATATGAAAATAAGATTAGTTGTGGATACCAAGGATGGTGGTGGCGAAGAAGGAATGGGTCCAGATTGTAAAGACTGAACCAAGTTCGACCAACGAAAGAAGCGAGATGAGACGGACGATGAAGAACCACCCATTGTTATTCAGTTTGGCAACATGCCACCGGTTGTAGCTAATCATTACTCGTTGTCTGAAAAGTTCAAATGATACAATAATGGGACCCCTGGAAGGAGTGAAGATTTCAACGATGGGGATGAGACAGTGATTGCGACGCTTACCATGAAAAGCAGGGAAATTTCAGACAACGAGCTGTCAGATGTAGAATAAGAAATATATGTGAGTGCTGAAGCATAGAAAAGTGGAATAACACAAAGTAGGCTTCTTAAGGAGTTATACGAAGCCAGAAATCCAGCTGTGGGGACACTGGTAGAAGCCTTGGGTCGATCCTCATATCTCGTGCTATACGAAAAACCCAAAATAAAATGGATTATAACCAGGACAGAAAAATAGAGGATACTCGCCAGTGATACATCGCACAACGGCTCGGCTACGTTGCCACCTTCCGGATGGGATGCATGGGAAGATTCACCTCGAGAGGGTGTAAGTAACGGGCAAACAATGGAAATGGGAATATCTGGGAAAATAACATTCCCAAAACCACCACAGAAAATAACAAAGCATATTCGACCACTGTATGTGAAGACAAAGGCAAATGGAATACCAGTCACTAAAGTATTGATTGACAAGGGGGCGACCATTAACGCTATCCCAGCTATGATGTTGGGACGATTAGCAAATTCAGAGGACGATCTCATCCCTACAGAAGTAGTACTCACAAGCTTCAACAGGGGAGCAACAACAGCTTAAGAAGTCATCCTATTAGACTTACATGTATGGAGCACCACTAAGACAACGATATTTTTTGTTATAGATGGACCAACCACGTATAACATGCTTTTGGGACGAGATTGGATCCACGGCAACCGATGTATTCCTTCTTCTCTCCATCAATGTTTGGTTTTTTGGAATCAGAAGGATGAAGTCGAAGTGGTACACACCGATAATAGACCTTTCGCAGCAG